>JAAGKR010014970.1:0-10635 GCA_011419295.1 Clarias macrocephalus
TGTTTGGAGGAAGAAGAATGATGAGTATCATCTCAATAATACCATACAGAACCTACAGTGAAGCATGGGGCTGGAAGCATCATGCTCTGGGAGTGTTTTTCTGCACAGGGGACAGGACGACTGCACTGTATTAAGGAGAGGATGAACGGGGCCATGTATTGTGACATATTGGGCAAAAACCTCCTTCCCTCAGTCAGAGCATTAGAGATGGGTCGTGGCTGGGTCTTCCACCGTGACAATGACCCAAAGCACACAGCCAGGAAAACCAAGGAGTAAAAAGCATATCAAGGTTCTGGAGTGGCCTAGCCAGTCTCCAGACCTAAATCCAATAGAAAATCTTTGGAGGGAGCTGAAACTCCGCGCTGCTCAGCAACAGCCCGAAACCTGACAGATCTAGAGAGGATTTGTATGGAGGAGTGGGCCAAAATCCCTCCTGCAGGGTGTGCAAACCTGGTGAAGAACTACCGGAACCGTTTGTAATTGTTAACAAAGGCTTCTAACTTCTGTACCAAATATTAAAATTTTTTGACTCAAGTAATTTGACTCAAATGCGTATTTTACACAGTAATTCACAAATAAATTGCTAAAAAAAATCATACAATGTGAATTTCTGGATTTTTTTTTTTCGATTCTGTCTCTCACAGTGGAAATGCACCTACTGTATGCTGAAAATTGTAGACCCCTCCATGATTTCTAAGTAAGAGAACTTGCAAAATCACAGGGTTATCAAATACATATTGACCTCACTATATACCTTAATTGCCAGATACCTTAATTTAATTGGACTCTGTCCTTCTCCCAGTATACAAGCACAGCAGGGGAATCGTCTGTTGACAAAAATATGCCTGGCTCTACTACAATACGTGACAGTACCCCCCCCCCCCCCCTTTCAGCTTGTATCTGACCTTTTTCTAGTTCAGCGATTACATCTCACACCAAACAACAGATAAACAAGTTAGCTACAGTAGCAGCAAGCTGCATTTCATATGTGCTATACTCTTTACTTTTTGTATAAATTATGTACAAAGGAGATGCATGCCATCCCTTGTGGTTGTGGTGTTATCTGAAGGCAAATGTCAGCTGTATGCATCCTGATCTCGATTTTGCACTGATTCTTCTTGTGTTATTTAAAATTTATCAAAGTTTCTGCCACATACTGTAGCCACAAATTTAAGTATCTTTTCTCCAGATTTTTCCTCATTAACAAGTGGTGATTCTATGGCCCCACAGCTGTTTAGTCCCAATCCTGTGAGTTCTTGTTGCACTGTGCATGTGAAAACACTCTTATGTAGTTTCACTATAAAACAAAGATGTGATTTCTACTGTTAATTTTTTTTACAAGGCAAAACATGCGTTTAAGTGATCTACTTTCCTGGTCATTCAAGATTTTTTCCAACCACATTGCTACTGTGAAGTTGAGTGTTCACCGCTATCCTTCAAGCCAATTCCTGTAATTTTGACAATCTCCTTAGCAGTTTTCATGCTGCAGGTCAATGATTCGTTCCTTCTGATACACAGCAACATCTTTTTCATGTTTTCTGAGATGGTTGTTGGTTGGGGTTAAAATGTTTGCTGCCAGCTAACCATATCAATCACTACACTGATTATTCTATACAAAAGATTTTGATTATTTAAATTTAAATGGTGACGTTTCTTCTATTGGCCAGGCAGTGTATGTGACCTTTAAGAGGGGTTTATTGATACTTATTGATATTTAGCGAAGTACCAAATTGTAAAAATAAGCTTGTTCACATCCCATTTTCCCCTTGATTTGGTCATCTGCCAATTCCCAGCCATTAGCCATATGGGTAGGGTGAATGCTAATGTGTTCCCTTAAAGGCACAACCGGTCAATTTTACCTTTTTGAGCTGCAGCACATTTTGCATTAAAGAACAGCATAACACACTTAGAAGAAAGTGCTATGAGCCCTCTTCCACACGTATCCATTTCCATACAAACAAACAAACACCCGTGACTGGCTAGAGTCACTGTGACTGATGGGTGAAGAGAGCATGCCTTCCCTCCCAGCTAGAAAATTCGACAATTTTCCAACCTTGGCTGCTTGTTCATATTTAACCATTTTCTGTCTACTTTTGGTACATATTTTTTTACAAACATGAAACATAAATGTTCAGCAGGAATATATGCAGGCTTAACAGTGGAGACTTACATATTAGTAGGAGTAGATTCTGCAGCTCATGGCATATACCGGTCATGCCACAGGTACTATCACCTACTACATCAGTCTGTCAATATGTAATTAAGGTTAATCAGACAATCAATTCGTAGAGGCAATGCGCAGAGTTAGCTTTTAACCTTTCCTTTCATCATAAGATCAGGATCGTTTGTAGAAAGGGCTTACTTAGTCAGTTTAGTCTAAAAAAATTATTTGTCATCGATGCTGTAATTAAACAAGTACAGGTAGATTACAGTATATAGCCAAAAGTATATGATCATCATCTTTGCACTAGATTTTGGTGCATAGCTGAGGGATTTGTCTATTCCGCCATAAGAAGATTAGCAAGGTCAGGCACTGATGTCAGATGAGAAGGCCTGAGGTGCAGTCAGAGCTCAAATTGATCCCAAAGGTGTTCATTGGGGTTAAGGTCAGGACTAGCCATGTGATTATGGAGCTTTCTTTCTGCACAGGTACAGTGTCGTACTGGAACAGCTTTGGGTCTCTTAGTTCCAATAAGAAAATAACTGTAATGCTACAGCAAACAAATACACTCAAACTCTGTGCTTCCAACTTTGAGGCAACAGTTCTTGTAAGAACCGCACATGAGTGTAATGATCTGGTGTCCATACTTCTACCTAGACACTAACACCAGCATGTTGCTCCTATGCCCACATACACGCATATGTGGGCATAGGAGCAACATGCTGGTGTTAGTGTATCTGTGAGTACACCAAAAGATGTTCATGATTTTTTTATATGGAAAATGAGATTAATATGTCCCTACATCTCTCATTCTCTGTCTTTCGGATGTCTGTGAGAGAGGCAGATAACAAGTTAGCGTGTAATGAGGTTGGTAAGGATTTTTCAGATCGATGTGCCAATCAGTCTCCCGTCGTGCACTCACCATGATTCACACACCACGACGACCCGCCGGTCAATAGAAGGCTGATTGATTTCCATGATGGATAGTAAGTCTGTGTAAATGTGTGTATGTGTGTGAGAGAGAAAAATAGAGATGGGGGTGGGTTTTGTCAGTAGATATATTATCATCATAAAAAGGACACTCGAGACTTGGCCACAGTGAAAGGTTCTGGGCAAAGTAAGATACCAATGCTTAGAAATTCTTCCCCTTATGATAATGATAATAATAATAATAATAAATAAAATTTTTAAAAAGAATCCCTCAATATTTACTGTTTTGCCTCACTTAATACACGTCTGTCTCTCATCCACACAATCAGAAGGTAGACGTTAAAATGTCATGGTTCATCTCATTGACATTGACTTGCTTATTGAATCACTATAAATTAGTTAACTATAATGTTTTGAAAGCATCAATTTCTCACACATGCAAACACAAATAATGATATTTTATGAGTATATAGGCATGTGTGTACTCTATATTTATATGTATTTTAGGAGTGCTACAACACATAAAACTTTATTTAAATAAAAATTTAATACAACGAGATTCAATAAATTTTTCGATATAATGACAATAAACGTCACCCAAATATGTGCCTTACACTTCCTTTTTAAATTGATTAAAACATTCAGTTCGCTGATTCTTTATAAGAACATTGCAGTCAGCTAAAAAAGGATTTTACAGTGCAGCTTTGTACTGCAAAAAAATGATATCCTACAATAGCAAGTGAAAATAGCTTGAGACAAGTCAAATTTATTTAAGATTTCTTAATATGTGATTAAAAAACAAACATATGATCATTAAGCTTATTTCTAGACTTCTTAAGTGTTTTTTTTTGTCCTATTGGCAGATAATTTTGCTTCTTTCAAGATTAAAATTAGCAAAACAAAAGCAAGAAATTTACTATAACAATCAGTAAAATATGTCTAAAAATATGCTTAACTATCTTATATTTGGTTTGTTATAATTATATAGATTTAAGATATTTTCACTTCATAAGATATTACTTTTTGTAGTGTGTTACTTTTTGTATATTTAAGATATTACTTTTTGTAGTGTGATTTGTGTGCCATTTAGTTCCACCCAACTAACATACTAAACATAAAACAACTAACATAAAACAAAGGCATGTGATTTGACAGGTGTGTAATATTTCGATCCTCTACTCGATGCCTATCAGTTTTATTACTTACCAGAAAGCATAAGTGCCTTCATACACCAGTTACAGGAGAATCCTCCAGTTATTGCCACGTCGATCACTAAAGCCATTGTTGGGTTTAAAGAGACATGCTAGTCATTCACCTACAGTGCTTAGGAGATGCACGTTTGTTTTTATGTAACTCTTGTAGCATATCTTAATTGAAGACAAAGTCAGACTCTAGCAATTTTTGGTGGGCTTTGTTAATTTTAAATAACTGTTAAACCTTAAATGAATATACATTATATAAATATATTAAACATCTCGTATTGAACAATTCAACTTCACATTGTCTTGTGACACCTCTAAAATAATAACACTGATAGACAGAGACAGAGAGAGATTATTTATATTTATGTTACTTGGTATGGTACGTACCTTCAGTCCATAGCTCATCTTGCATGCTGATGGCAGGGTGTGAATGATTGGACAAAGCCAGCAGAGAATTCAGACTGTTCTGGGCACTGGGCGAATTCGCATAGCCGGAATGCAGGTGAGTGTTATACTCATACTGATGCTGGTAGTGGTGAAGATGTCGATTGTTCATAGATGAATCCAGAAAAGCTGCTTCGTTTACAAAAATGGACCCATCTTCATCCAAGTCACTGTTATGACCATGATGGAAGCTCTTTAGAAAAAAGAAAAGGCAACAAGTTAGTACAATGCAACTTAGAATGCCATGGTATTGACGTTAATTATTACTTTTTATACATTTTTTATTTTTATGCTAAACATTATACTGCACAATATTTTAGGTTTGGCAACTTCTACACTCCTACAGAAACCATAATGAATTTTGTGCACTGTGTACAGGGAAACCTAAAGCAAACCTTGGATTAACCTTGAATGAACTTTGGATGCTTTAATTTTTACAGATTCCAGACAAAAACAACAGATTACAGAGAAGAAAAAAAAACAAAAAAAACACTGGATTAGCAACAAAATGTCATCTACATCTCTTTTCATTTGTAAAAATAAAAAATAAAAAAACAATAAAAAAAAAACAAAGGGCAACCTGTCATTCTGAAAAATAAGTCCATCATAGGTGTGCCAAAAGGTGCAGTTCCTTGAATGCTGTCTCCAAACATGAGTCAATCCCCACAGAGCCCCACGTTAAAATGCAGATCGTTACAACAGAAACATTTACTGTACAGCCTGGTACGAAAAAACAGTCTTGGTCTCCATAGCTAGATTTCTCATTCATGACAACCGTATGGGGTGAATTTTTATGCAACACATCAGTTAAAATTACTTACTTTTTAAAAAGTATTTAGCCATAATGAAACTATTCATAATTAGGGGCGTGAGTGACATTGCACTAAACCACTAGCTTTCTGCTATGCATCAAATAGAAATTATGCAGTTTAACTTACTGCAAGAAATGCAGGAGTTCACACGGGTCGATGTGTAGGGTATGAACGACAGAGTTCAAGCAAATACAAAGTAATGTTAACATATAAATTAATGTTAGCCACCATTTTAGCTAAGCTAAAGCTAAGCTCTCTAGATTGTGGTAACTGAAGTAATGTTCCAACCAACAGACAGTTTTCATTTGTTTCATCCACTTGCCCAGTAATTAATTAAAAGGGGTTTAGATGGAGTCAGGTCCTGCCAAGCTGGCAATAAGAAAAGCTCACACAGTCCAAACACAGCTTCAAAACCACTCGTCAGAAAACCTATTGGTGATGTCATTGAGGGTTTTACCAGTTCCTTTAATAGTATCTATGGGAAAAAAACTGATAACTGTCAAGTTTCCCGACATTAAAGAAATCCTCTTATCATCCCAGCAACAAGCAGTTTAAAAGCCAGAGAATGACCAAGTCACACATCAACCAACAACCTGATCGGCTGTTAAGAGACATTTTCCTGGCTGGTTTGGGTCTAGATTTCTGTATAGCGGAAACAATTACTGCAATCATGAGGATAAAAATTATGTAAATAATATACAAAGGCCTTCAAAGCTACCATGGCTTATTGTGTGTCTTATTAACACCATAATCATCATAATCAAAGCACCGACTGAGGCACCATGTCGAGGCAACTAGTTGTGACCCAACATCTTAGCTGAGACAATTTATGCTGTTTTTCACTTTAATTTTCTTTCAGGGACTGCACATACTGTACATTACCCCAACTCAGGAACAAACCCCAGATCCTGGAGCCCTGAGTCATCACTATTACCTACAGTGCCATAGGACTACCCTAATGAAAACTGCATTGTTCCTATAAAGACTGATGTTGACTATTTTTCCCATAACCTCTTCCTCTCAACCCTTCGGTATTATTTAGTTCCTTCCACATAAATCACTGAACTGCATCTATATTTGCAGGAAGGGTGATGCATAAAGCACTGTGTTTAATTACTTTGTCCTAGCTTTTATTTGGCAAACTTTCTTTTTGTCATCAATCAATAATCTGTTTATTAGTGCAGTCAGCAGTCAAGCATGAAGACAGATGAGCCTTGAATTGCTCACGTTATCCCAGATAATGAATCACAGTGTGTCTCTGTGTGTGAGAGAGATTGAATGAGACAAATTGAGAGATAGACATTTTACCGCAGTCCTGCCTCTTCAGTGTGGCGAAGGAAAGAAATTATTTCCCAGCCACTGACCCTGTATGCCTGACTTGAGCGAACTAGAAAGGAAAGACACAGAGGTAAACGTACTGCAGAGTTGGCACAGCTGCTTTTCACAACCATTATGGTGTGTATTAAAAGGGATTGCTGGGTCTTGCTCAGTCAATACGGCTCTTCTGATACTAACAACCAAAGAAAAAGCAGAGATAGAGAAAGATAGATGGAAAAATAAGGGTAGACACATTGGGCACATAAAATGGATGGACTGAGAGACAGCGTAGATAAATATGCTCATTGACTTTCATAGACAGACTGCTAGAGAGCGATAGATACAGTCAAGATTACCTGTAAAAAAACAATGAGCCATTAAAAAGGATGGAGTGAGACACAGACCAAAAAGAGCTCAGAGGCCCTCCACCCTGAATAGTTCAGTGACAGGTTGATCCCAGCTTCAAAGAGAGATGAGAGATGGTTTAGGGAAATATTTTCTTAGACATGACTACTTGGAGTGTTTTGGCAACAGGGAAAAGAAAAATAGAATAATGAAAAAAAAGCTCAAACATATGCTGAAGGCCAATCCTTTCAAATACACATACTGTATTCTGAGAAAGACAGAGAGAGAGAGAGAGAGAGAGAGAGAGAGAGAGAGAGAGAGTATGTTTTACCCAAAAGCCCAGTTCTTTTGACTAGTGTAAACACTGTGCACCTTACCTGACAAACCATGCCTGGGTCCACTTAAAAAGGTGGTCTTGAGTATCACTACACTGAAGCTAGCATGACTTTAAACAAATGTTACATGACTTGATAATGCACGTGTACTCTTTTCTTTAAGTTTATAGGTGGATCGCAAACCAAGTAATTGCATAGCACACTGATTTGGACTATGTAAAATAATATGAAAACTGAGCAATGGGGAAGTTGAGGTGGCAATCATAACTACTATACATAAACCCCACGAGTCTGATAACATTTAATATTTAGAGATGAATCCAACTGGCCATTCTGTTCTGAAAAAAACTGGGATAGGGGCATTTGGCTGTTTTTCTTTACCTTGCTTATGCAGAAATGTGCTATTCAAAACAGAGATGTGTTAAACACACAGAACACTGTAACCAACACCAGATTTTTATCCTGCTCGAGAGCATTATATTAAAAGCATCCTGTTTGAATAACTCAGTTAAGGTTCAGTATTTACCCAAGCCGGCGCTCAGTATTTAACCAAGTATCCTTTTTTTTTTTGCAGGCAAAATTTAGCACACACACACACACACACACACACACACACACACACACACACACACACACACACACACACCCCTAGCGACCATCCTAACAGTTACAATAAATGAAAGATAAACAGACCAACTACAAAAGTTACACACACACTCCTACATACTTTGGTTCCATCTCCTTGTTGACCTTCCATACTCGTCACAGGCAGGCTGCGTTGGCGTTCATGCTTCCATCGTTCCACCATCTTCTGCTGCATTTCCAGCTTTTCCCTCTCTCTCTCCACACTCCGCTGGCCTTCCCTCAGCCTTTCCAAGCTCTGCTGGTACTCCTGCTGCTGCTCTTCCAGCTCCTCACGTTGGCGCTGCAGTCTCTGGGCCTCCTCATGGCATTGCTGCTCCCGATCTGCCAACCTGCTTTCCCGCTCTTCGTAACGCTGCTGCTGCGCCTGGCACTCACGAGCCCACAGCTGCCGGTCCCGGGCCGCCCGTGCCAGCTCCTGTCGCCGGCGCTCTGCCTCACGCTGGCGTTCCTGCTCCTGCAGGGAACCCTGAGAGAGTCGCTGGTGTGCAGAATTTGAGAGGAGGAGGAGAAGGAGACGACGAACTTCATAGCGGCTATCCTGGATGGTGACCACCGCCTGGAACAAACAAACAGTATTAGTTCTAAAATTGAAACAAAAAACAAACATTTAATGTGCAAACATTATTGATCTCCACCCCTACTGTATGGAGGGGGGTAAATAGACTTCACTGTATTTAAATCCCCTTAAAAGTACATCGATCAATGATCGTCCCACCTTATTGCTAAATTTCACAGAATTTGGGTTCAAGAGAGAGACGAGCTATGTTTAGTGAAGCTGCAAAGACAGCAACATAATACAAGTTTTGTGCTTTAGAATGGTACTTGCAAGTTCTTACTAAATATTAAGAGAAATATAAAAATTTAGAAAAATTACAAAAAATAAAATCATAATGTACTGTGTAAAAGTCTAGAGCAATTCCTATTTCTTCATTAAATTAGGTCGATTAAATTAAAGAAATTTGACCAAATGTTTTACAGCAACACGCTACAAAGTACCTAAAGATTAAAGTGCCTAAAAACTCAAGACTTTTGCCCAGAACTGTAATCCTACATAATGTGTTTAAATTGTTTATGTTAGTGCAAAGCTTACTTTTTTAGAAGAATAATGTTGTTATGGAATATGTTAAAGAGTGTGTGTGTGTATGTGTTTATATCTTCGTGGGCACCAAATGTCCCCACAGGGACAGAAATTCCTGACAGTTGTTTGATGTTGTTGGGACATTTGGCGGGTCCCCACAAGAAAAACCTTTTTACCAAAAACACCAGCTTTTATTTAAAACAAAAAAGGAACAACAAGAGAAAAAAAAGATCTAAAAATGTTTTATTTTGGTCAAGGTTAGGGTTGGATTTAGGCAAAGCATTAATTATCTGCATTAGTAATTATGTTAGTAGAAGGTCTTGGATCGTAAGACACATGTCTGTAGGGTATAAACAAAAAAGGAATGAACAGACAAACCTTGAGTCACTGAGAGAAAGAAAAAAAGAGAGAGAGAAAGCGAGAGAAAGAGAGAGAGAGAGAGAGAGAGAGAGAGAGATGATATTACCTGCAAACTATAAAGCAACTGAGTCAAACTCTGGATGCTCTGAGACACCTGGACATACAGTAAAGACACAAAGACACATTATTTAGACTGATGAATACTACACGTGGCTTCCAATGTACAATGTTATTTATATAGCTGTACTCTATAATGCTTTTCTATATCAATATTGTAAAATGTATGTAAAATTTTATGTTTATGAACTATTAATTGTTTCTTTATTTAGATATTTAGTATTTATTTTATGTTTAGTGCATTAAACTTTCCTCTAAACTATTAGAGGGAAATGCTGGAAAATAAATTCTGTCGTAGGCGTTTGTCTGGCATACAGCGCCATCTGGTGTTCCTAATCGGTTCAGCTTGCATAAACAATTCACATGAGCCTAAAATGTAGTAGTAAAAAAATATCTATATTAATTAATTAACCCATACCCACTACACTGAACCCCAATCTCCAAGGCCTGGGTGCCATCCATTTCATTTGCAGCTGGATTCTGACTTTCTAACTGATAGAACCCAGTCTGTTAGGATTGGTAATCAAGTGTCCTCTACCCTCATACTGAACACTGGCGTTCATCAGGGTTGTGTGCCGAGTCCGTTGCCCTACTCTGTTTACCCATAACTGTATGTTTCTGCATAATTCCAACATGATCATCAAGTATTTAGATGATACCACAGTGGTAGGTCACAAAACCAGTAATGAGCAGTTGGCCTACAGAGAAAAGATTTGCAGCCTTCAACAGCCAGCCAATAAAACCAAAGAGCTCATTGTGGATTTCTGGGTGTCACCCTGCTAACCTCTAGACTGCACCATTAAACCACTTAAACCACTTTCACGTCATTGCCTGTAATCATTCACAACTTTATTATTCTATGATCCATATATGCAACTGGGTATATTTG
>JAAGKR010014972.1:0-10634 GCA_011419295.1 Clarias macrocephalus
CTGTTCCCTGATAAAGCGGGAACGAGATGCTGCGTTCCGATGCCGCACTGCTGGCGTGCCTGGACGTCCTTCAGACAAAATTGACCTGAGGATGTTTCCGGTTCACTCCTATTTATAACCTGCAGGTGCACCTTATTCGGTGACGTCATGCCTGGCACAGGTTATAAGCCGAAGGTATTCGGCGGGTTTGACATGCACAGGCTTCACAACCGGGCAACAAAGAGATGTTCCCATAGCGTTTTCACGCAGCATCTCGTTCCCGCTTTATCAGGGAACAGGGTTACAGCCAAGTAACCCGAGACGTTTTCCCCTCAACGTGTTGACACAAAAAAGACTTTATGGCAACAAGAGTTTGTTTCTCAGCATGTGAATCTGAGGGAAACATGTTTCTCCAAATCTGATAGAAATAGTTTGGTGTAGTCCAGTCCTTTTGGAATTCAATGTTCAGAGCACAGACCTGACCAAACATCACCCTTCAAGCTGGTGCATAGTCACCCAGGCCATCAAGGACTATCGTCCCCTTCAATACCATAGCAACTTTATCAGCTTGTTCACGTTCCTCCAGTAGTTCCATAAGGTCATCCATCATATCTAGTCATGATAAAAATTAAGATTTTAATAAGGCTATATACCACCAGAGAGTGTAAAGCATTGTTTCTGGTATTCTACTTGTGGGTTAAAGCTATGTATTGCTTCATATTCAAAGTGGTTTTGATATTTTCAAGGGTTTTACTTTGCTATTCTCAGATGTTACTGTGTGAAGTGATAACCAGGTATCTAATCAATGTGTTTTCATACAGATATGTTATCGGATATAACACTCGTAAATGAGCACTAATGACTCTGAAGCCAAACTAACACAGACATTTTTATATCCCTTAACTTACCAGGTCATGAAACTATTAATTAACTAGGGTTTTTCTTGAACTTCTCGATCTCATACGGCCATGTGTGCTAGGGTGGACATGACGCTGTTGCTGGGCAAAAGTCAGGGCAAAGTGGGGAAAAAAGATATGGTTATGAACGGTTAGCTAACTGCTATAAAGTGCAGTAATATGAAGCCTCAGCTCAGTAATGTCAGGGTGCCTCAGTGTTATAACCGGAAACACACCAGCCTCACGTATATAATGCTAATTGTCTAAAATACCTCTAAGCTAACTGAAACATATTTTATGAAAAAATAAATTAATCACCCAGAAATAAAAGTCTCCAAAACAGTCATCTTCACCTCTTGAAGGCAGTTTGATAGTGTCAGTCTGGCGGGGAGAGGGAGATGGTGGTTGTATAAAATCCTGTGATTGCATCTCAGAGAAGGTAAATTGCTGGCTAAACTGAGTTTTTTTGTTTATTTGGTTTGCGAAATTAAAAATTAAAATTTTCAAGAACACAATGGTACCTGTTGTTTCAATGAATACCACTGTAAGAAATTCAGCCAACAATACAATATTAATTAATTCAACATTTATGTAGTTTTTTTTTTTTTTTTTTTTTACAGGGAAGTTATATTGCCTTTTCAAAATATATCTTTGTATAACTGGGAAACTAACTAACCGTGATCGGTGGAGCTAGTGCACGACAGTTAGTGAATGAGAGTTAGTGTAATTAAAAGAAGTGAATGAAATTAGTTTTAAACTTGTACTATGTACTATATGTATGCAGCCCACGGACATGTCTGCCTGTCACAAATAATAAATCGAAAAAGTCGATTGGATAAAGATTCATTTTGTCTTAATACTACTTCAGTGCATTAAAATTCACTTATACCACTTCAGTGCTGTTATTTCAACTGTGAAAATATTAAGTAACCCCAGAAAAAATATTCAGTTTAGCTTTTCAAATTAATATCTACTTATGCAGGTGTTCAAGTAGCTTATTTTAAAGTAGATTAATAAATCCAGCACGTAAGCATTCATAGCATTGCTTTTATTCAACATATTGATTTCACTTATGGTGTAGGTTAAACTTTAGGCAGATGTCTAAGTATTGCAAAAGTTTGATTGAATTGTAATATACAGTATATGTTTATAGCGATTATGTAGTGGGGCAATCTGTGCCAGGCGGGGGGCATTTTAGAGCCTAACACTGGGCTCTTGGTTTGAGTATTGTACATGTCCCCTCCTTAGACTGCCGCAGATATGTTCTCTCTAACAACCTGTGTTTTATTCTATTGTGGCACTTCACATCACTGCTTATAAATATCGACACAGTTTTGGAACATATGACACAAACTGGTTTAAACATACAGTATATTGATTTAGGTTCAGGTTTCATAGTCTACTTTCCTTTTTTTTTTTTAAATAATCGTTGCTGTGTTGCACTTTTGTTTCTTTTTGTTAAGCATTTGGCCACTTGTATGTGCATTACAGTCATTTCTGTGTCTTCTGCATAGTCTATGTTTATACACAGTAAACTATTGTATGGCTCTGTTGAGTGATGCGTATAGCCATGCCCACCTCAGGGAAAAAGGTGCTAAATTTGTAAAAAAAAAAATTAAACGTGGTAGATGCTATGACTTAATCTTGCTCATCAACATTTTGATTTAATTCATGGCACATGTTTAACTTCAGGCAAATACCGAAGTACTGCCAAAGTTTCACTTGATTCTCTCTAGCTAGTTTTGCATGATGCTGTGACAAATTCTGGCTGGACAAACACACAGACAGACACCAATGTACAGTTTCTGAAACCAATGTATAGGCAAAACCTCTTTTATTCATATAGATTTGCATAGCAGTTTTAACAAGGAACTTTGTCACAAAGCAGCTTTATAGAAATAAAAAGAATCTGCATTTCAGTTTGTCTCATATGCTCAAGACAGAGGCGACAGTGGAAAGGAAAACCACCTGAGAAGCCATGAGGCAGAAACCTTCCGTTGGGTCATAAATTAAATTGTGCAACCATTTATGTGAAACTATTCAAGTTATTGCAAAACTGTTTGTACCAATGCAGTCCAAAGCCCTCTTAAAGAATTTTCTGTGAAATCATCCCCAGTTACCATATTTTTTATGCAAACCACAAAGAACCATTTTTAGCAGTAGTGACTTATCTTCATAAGATAAGTAGAAAATCAGGATGAATCAGGCAGATCCGGAAAGGAGGAGTCAGGATTGCTGTATGTATCAGAATGCCATTTGTACCTCAACATAGAGAAAGAGGGTGTTAGGCATGCACACACCAGATCAGTGACTTGACATGATTCTGTCTTGCAGGTCAACAGCTAATTCTCTTAACCTCATGGATTTGTTTGACATACACATCTATTGTGAGACCCTATACAAGGTGGCATCAAAAAGTTTCGAGATTAGCTCTGTTTATTTATCTATATTTACACAGGTCCCCCATTAAAATCACCCCCCCCTGAACAGCAATACAGTGTCCCTGCCACTTCTGGAATATGACCTGGAAGTTTTATTTTTGAAATGTGTCAATATGTGTCGTATGTGTCTCAAAACTTTATTTCCAAAACGCCTTGTCCTGCTCACTTACACACAGAAGATCATTGTTTCTACTTTTGATTTCTTCATCTTTCACCATCACCTCTGGCTTGCTCATTAGGGATGGAGTATGGAAGTATAATAGTGCCAAAATTCCTCAAAGCAAAATAGCAGGTTGAATTACATGAACTGAAAAAAAAACTTGTTGCAATTTTTTTTTTTTTACTTTTCTACATTGCAATTTCATCTGAATTGAAAAAAATCCCTACATAATTTTCAATTTTTTAAATCTTTTCCACTACAATTTATTGTGGTTGCATTTTTCAAATGAAAATGCAATTCAAGCATTTAAAATTCAATGCAAAAATATTTAAGTTACTAAATTGCAGTTCAAAAATATTTTTGTAAAAGTGTTAAAAATACAATCTTACAAATTCAGGTCGACAAAATTCAGGTAATACAATTCAGGTTGCTAAAATTCAAGAATATTGTGGATTGGGAGATACACATTTGACAAAATTCCAACCCATTACATAATGTAAAGCTGTTCATTAAAATAAGTCACACACTTCATGGGAAAGCTTCAGTTGTGAGTAGATTTCTTTTAAAGGAAACCTTTCAAAATTTGGCGCTTGTCAGAGTCCAAATCCTTATCTTTGGCTTCTAAGACATCAACTTCAGGAAAAAAGTTTAACTTGCTGCCTAATATATCCCACCCTCTTCTACCCATCATTATAACGAGATATTGAAAATGTAGGTACTGTGAGAAGGGCCAAATTGTAATGGTCAAATAACTGGATCAGAGCAACTTCAAAATTGCAGCTCTTGGGGGATGTTCCCAGGCTGCAGTGGTAAGCACATACCAAAAGTGATCCAAGGAAGGAAAACAGGTGAACTGGCAATCGGATTATGTGTGGTCAGGGCTCACTGATGCACATGGGGAGCAAAGGCTGGGTCTGATCCAATAGTAGAGCTACTGTAGCTCAAATTGAGGGTTCAGTGGAAAGGTGTCAGAACACACAGGTAATTACTATTTTGGTGGCAAAGACTTACTGCGTACAGTAGGTGAGTGGTCTTAATGTTATGGCTGATCAGTGTATGTACGATATGTGTTTGTATATATACACACATTAAGTTAGTAGCAAAAAGTTAATACAAATATAACAACATACTACAAACATATCACATTTCAATCATTTTAGACATGTCTGCCTGTTCAGACCCCTGTGGGTTAGCAGCCTGCAGATCTGCCCATTCTGAACAATGCAGATTATTTTGTACTGTTCTGACTCCTGTGAGACCAGTGTTGTTACCAATATTAAGAATAATATTAAGAAGACAACAAAAAACAAATTATGTGTGGCAAAGAGAGCTATTTGGTAAAATTTAAAAGATATTTTAATGCAGTTGCTGTTCGGGAATTGAGCTATACCTGCAGTACTACAATTTGAAATATAGTTGCAAGCAACGATGAGTGGGCCCAAGCAGCTGTGCCATCGCCACTCGGGAGTACCACACAACCAGTGTGCCTTTTGAACATGTTAAGACCTCCAAAAAGACAAGACCACCTGGGTGGACCACACAATCTGTGTGACATTTTGATCAACCATGACTGGACGTGTCTTTCTGGTGCGCCTGGGCAGCAATGGTGCAGGTGCTTGTGCCGATCATCGTTGCTTGCGTGCAGTGTGTGTGTAGTGTGTGTGTATGTAGTGTGCATGATGGGTAGTGTTTGGCCAATAGGACATCAGGGGGTGTCTTAAAATTTTGACATTGAACTCACTCTCACTCATCATTTACACTGGCAGGGTAAACCCTGGACAGGGTGCCAATCCATTGCAGGGCACACATACACACACTCACACCAATCAGCCTAATCGGCATGTCACAAAAGGGAACTCACAAGATGGAACCTGGAACCTGGAGGTTCAAGGTAACAGTGATAACCACTAAGCCACCCTGCCACCCCTGATGAAAAAAAAAAAAAAACGGACAGACCAGCATGATTTATATGCTGGTCTATGCTGGTTAATACTGGTTAGTGCTGGTCTGATGCCAGTTTAGCTGGTGAACCAGCATAACTGATGGAAGACCAGCATATCTATGCTGACGAAACCAGTCCAGCATGCCTGCTGAAAAATCCAGCATAGGCCAGCATGATTTATATGATGGGCCACCAGCAAGGTTTTGGTAGTTAAAATTGGTTACCATTTTAGTATCTTGCATTATCTTGTATTTTAATAAGTAGTACTGAAAATAGTGTGTGATGTAAATACATGGACCGTGTAGTGTTATCTTTTTTTTTTTTCCCAATTTTCTCCCTAATTTAGTCATGTCCAATTCCTCTCCGTCACTAGGGGACTCCCACATTAAGGCTACTACTACCACTCAGCCGGGAGGGCCGAAGACTATCACGTGTTTCCTCCGAACCACGTGACACTAGCCGACCGCCTCTTTTCGAACTGCTCGCTCATGCAATGTTGGTTTAGATTAAATATCTGATGGGTTGTCTAAAAACACAACACAAAACTTTTATATAAATGCACTGGCAATAAATGCATATTTTTAAAAAAGTAATCAATAGAAAACCACTTAAAATTGAAAAAAAAAAAAAAAAAACCACCACAGACCATCATAGCTGGTCCAGCAATTATAAAAGCATATGTTGTTTTGGTGCTGGAATGCTGGGCACCAGCATCAGTAAGGTGACCAGCATACCAACACCAGCATCATGGTCGTTATAATGCTGGTCACCAACACCTGCATCAAGAGGGTTACCGGCATACCAGCATCAGTATCACACACATTTCCATATATTTATATATCTATACATATACCTATAGAAAGCTTAAAGTGTCTACTTTTAAATGTAGCAAGCGTAATCAAAAATAAATATTCTCAGTTTATGTAATCCATATGAATCTAAGGAGAGATACAGTCTTTCTGCCACACTTCATTATCTGATAATGACCTGAGGCAGGACACGCCCACACGCTATTCACAGGGAAACAGTCAGCGTAATCTACCTTCAAGGGTACACCCCCAAGTACACAAACAGTAGATTCGATAAGTTTCCTGTGTGTCTGGAAGATGTTATATGCTGTACAGGTTTCTGGAGCTCTACAGAATGTTCTGGACAGTGGGAGGAGTTTAGATTTACCTCAGAACAACATTGAGACTTAAACAGAGAACGAAGCGGGAGAATCCAGCAAGCTCTTACCATGAGTAAATTATTACATCTAATATAATCCTTATACTGATAATATAAAACTGATATTATTTTATTTTTCCTCATTTTCTAACAAGCTTTGGCCAGTTTACAGTATGTGAAACATTGTCATATAATGTCACTTACATGGTTTGGTTAGCATGTAGATAACACTGCTAAATCATGCTAACATACTGCCTATGTAGCTTAGCACAAACAGGTTAGCTCACGGTGGCTAAGCTAATGCCTTACAGTATGTAGATTACAGATGGTTGTCATTATCAGCTGTGGTTTAAATGTTTATAATATATTCACCCCGTTTTGGATAGTTTCATGTTAAATACATGAACTATTTGGTTCAGTTTTGGGTTAGCTTATTACACTGCTATCTATAATGTTATTTAGCTCAAACGCTTCAGCTCCCGGTGCCTAAAAAACTGCCTTATGTAGCTTACAGATGTTTGTGATATTAAGGTGTAAATGTAAATCGTAATGCAAAAAGTATAAATCTTTGTATAACATTGCACAAGTTTGTGTTGTCTTTATGCATGGTCAATAGTTAATATACAGTAATTTTATTGTTATCAAGCTTATGTTTCGTTTTCCTTGCGATCGTGAAAATGATCAGCTGTTTTATAGAGACCAAATGCAAACAAGCAGGCAAGATACAGACGGACCATCACTATGTCATGGAAAACACAGACTCTGCGATTCCTGCCTGCATGGGAACCTGGACCACGACTGGGGTCTGGATTTGGGACGGATCTCTTGTATATTTTTAAGCGGTTGGCCACACGATAAGGCTTCACTTGTGACTGCGCACCACCAGCATATGGACTGACCTCAGATGCCAGGAATGTTACCACTGCTGGTCACAGGGTCTGTGTATATTGCAAATCAGTTTATGGTAAGCAGCAAAAAACACCATGGGAATGCCAGGTATGCGATGTTCACTTGTGTCTTGAGTTAAACAAGAACTGCTTTTTGAGAGAGGCAAAAAGATGTATGACTGTGTATAGGGTGTAAAAATGGGCTTTTACAAACCTAACACCCTTTCTTCATAGTGCACTGTTCCTGTTCACACTGTTTTACCCTGAATGTCTGTTTGCATGGTCATATTTACAGTGTGCCATAAACGTGCCTTCTGTGTATAAGATCATCTGTGTCCCTCTTCCCTCAATCCTAGACATTTACTTTGCACTAGGTGAAAGAGGTGACATTTATATGTTTATAAGTAAGGTTACATTTATATATTGTTACATATTACACATTGTTAATATTGTTTGTGTTGGCCAATAAAGCTGATTTTATACTGATTCGAATATTTGAAGTTATTGGATGACCATCTTGCATGTATTCTGGCTTTTATACCATACCAAAATTTGATGTGGTGGTGAACAGCTGGGATGCATGGGCTGCATATGTTGTGTTTTGGTGCTGCTATGCTGGTGACCCTGCTTATGCTAGTGCTGGCTGCTATGCAATTATACCAGCATATGTATAATATGGTGCTCTTTTGGTGCTGGTATGCTGGGGACCAGCATTAGTAAAGTGACCAGCATGCCAGCACCAGCATGATGGCACTATAATGCTGGTCAGCAGCATACCAGCAAAATGTATGCTGGTATGCTGTGGACCAGCATCAGTAAAGTGACCAGCATACCAGCAAAATGTTTGCTGGTCACCAGCATACCAGCAAAATGTATGCTGGTCACCAGCACACCAGCATACCAGCAAAATTTATGCTGTCCACCGGTATACCAGCATACCAGCACCAAAACACAACATATGCTGATCAAGCTATTTTTTTTCAGCATAGACCTGTCGCTAAACTTTTGGCATAAATTAATGGCAATGTTGAATGGAGTACTACTATACTAATGATACCCAGTATCACTAAAATTGTGAGAGCCATATTCATGTTCATAGAGGTCAGAGTTAAATTTACGTAGGTGTTTCTCTGGAAGTTTGAGGCCACAGAGCTAACCACTACATAATCATACCACATTATTATTATTATTATTATTATTATTATTATTATTATTATTATTATTATTATTATAGTAGTATGAGTAGTTGTAATAATAGAAGTGGTGTTTTTTAGTCTTTTAGTCTTTATTACTTACTTTCAAGTTTCAGTTTCCAGTTCTGGTTCCTTTGTCCAGTTGACCTGAAATACTGATGACTGGACATTGGCAGATTTTATCTATTGAAAACAAAATATTATTATATGCTATACAATACTTCATAATACTTCATAAGAATGTAACAGAAACAACCACTCGACCAACTACGATCAAATATTTTATTTAGTTGTTGAACAATTCTCAAACCAGCAGTCACACACCTTTTGAAGAACTTTGTCCCTAATGGTAGGGTCGATGAGATCCTCAAGGCTGTTAAACTTCACTTTTAAAAATGCCCTCTTAATAACAGGAGCTAAAAAAAAAGGAAACAATGTTGACATTTAGCACATGGTGTGAAGCTTTATATGATTTCACATTTGTATGAAATTTGTGATTTAAATTTAAGGTTGAATTAAAAGTTTAACCTGGAACTTCATAAATTTCCACTTCACAAAGAGTAAGAAACTGGGTAAGATTGGGAATGTTTATGTTCATGTAACGACCCCTCATATTACAGGTGTAATTTGCAGAGCCACCTGCAGCAATGCTAGAAATAACAACACAGCTGCAGAGAGAGAGAGAGAGAGAGAGAGAGAGAGAGAGAGAGAGAGAGTGAGAGGTGGGTGGGTGGGTGGGTGGGGGGGGGGGTTAAGGATAATATTAAGCTAAATTCAAGATTAATTATGCATTATAAAAAGTTTGTATTCCGAATCTGATTATTTTCATACCAGAGTGTGCAGAAGCCTTTTTGCATTTTATTCAAGAATGACACAGGATACTTTGTCGCTCTTTCCCATATGACTTTCACATGGCAGCAAAATGAAAACACACCCTTTTCAAACAAACCCATCTGTGTTAAAGTTAAAATTTACAACTACTCAGGCAAATATTTGACTGGACTGAAGGAGAGAAAAAAAATCAATAATTTTATGTAGGTATTACAATATTTTAATGAGAGGAATGCTACTATATTAAAATTAGTGCACTCATATTAGCCTGTGATTTGTCTTGTTGCTGAAATTATTGTAAGAGCTGTTGTAATAGAACATTTTTGAATACCTCCAGACCATTCAGGTTAAATGCCCTTGCCAATTATATAAAAATCAAATCAGACAATGATACAGAATCATACTTCATAATTATGTGTAATTACAATACAGTGCCATGAGCAATGCTACTGTACATAAATAGTATATGCCTTTATTAAACATTAAAGTTGTAAATACATCCAAAGAAATTTTTTACCAATGTACAAAGACACCTAGCTTTATAAATTAATAAAGCTCTAAAATGTAACTCTTGTTCTTTTATGTTGATATCTTTTTACAATTTCCTTATTACTTTTTTGTTATTATATTTAGATTATGAATAAGTATTTGTTTTATTTTACATAATTGTTTATTATTTAAAAAAAAAAGTCACCTGGGGTTATTGTTGCCATTGTTGACCAGGGAGTTGCCAATGTGAATCTCAGCACCATCTATCCGTTGTGCACAGCAGTCGCCTCTGTTAGTGATGATTACATTGCCAATATCATAGACTGCCAACAAATCTACCCTCCACCATGGGCTATATTCATAAGCTGTACAAGCACATGAGTAAGAAGAAAAGGAAGATGCTCTGTTCCCATCAATAGCCAAGTTAGCAGGAACAGAATTTGAGTATAAAGAAGATTGTGTTGCTATTCCTTTTAAGGCCAGATTGACTGGAGGGTAAGAAGAAAACATTTTGAAATACGTAAATGTAATTTACAAGGATATATATAGTATATATCACCATATAGTATTACCTTCCTGTTGGGTCAGCATCCATTGCAATGAGAAAAAACAGATCCCTGTGCAACAACATATATTAAAAAAAAAAAAA
>JAAGKR010014973.1:0-10632 GCA_011419295.1 Clarias macrocephalus
AGTCTGTCTCTCCAGTCTAGTCTAGTCTAGTCTGTCTCTCCAGTCTAGTCTAGTCTAGTCTGTCTCTCCAGTCTAGTCTAGTCTAGTCTGTCTCTCCAGTCTAGTCTAGTCTAGTCTGTCTCTCCAGTCTAGTCTAGTCTAGTCTGTCTCTCCAGTCTAGTCTAGTCTAGTCTGTCTCTCCAGTCTAGTCTGTCTCTCTAGTCTAGCCTAGTCTGTCTCTCTCTAGTCTAGCCTAGTCTGTCTCTCTCTAGCCTAGCCTAGTCTGTCTCTCTCTAGCCTAGCCTAGTCTGTCTCTCTCTAGCCTAGCCTAGTCTGTCTCTCTCTAGCCTAGCCTAGTCTGTCTCTCTCTAGCCTAGCCTAGTCTGTCTCTCTCTAGCCTAGCCTAGTCTGTCTCTCTCTAGCCTAGCCTAGTCTGTCTCTCTCTAGCCTAGCCTAGTCTGTCTCTCTCTAGCCTAGCCTAGTCTGTCTCTCTCTAGCCTAGCCTAGTCTGTCTCTCTCTAGCCTAGCCTAGTCTGTCTCTCTCTAGCCTAGCCTAGTCTGTCTCTCTCTAGCCTAGCCTAGTCTGTCTCTCTCTAGCCTAGCCTAGCCTAGTCTGTCTCTCTCCAGTCTAGTCTAGCCTAGCCTAGTCTGTCTCTCTCCTCAGTCTAGCCTAGCCTAGTCTGTCTCTCTCCAGTCTAGTCTAGCCTAGCCTAGTCTGTCTCTCTCCAGTCTAGTCTAGCCTATGTGTCCTTAGTTAGCTCCAGCTCCATGTTTCCTCATCCTCTGTGTTAGCGCGCCATTCCCTATGTCTTTCCTGAGCCCTAGTTTGAGTTTTTGTTTGTTTCAATGTTTTTGAGTTTTGTTAAAGACTCTTTCTGTTTGCACACCCCTCTGCGTTCATGCCTACCATATATGCCCATGGCAACACCATCAGCCGGTCTAGCCACTACAACCAGCTAGACCCATGACAGTCTGATTTAACAGAACGTACCTCAGACATTTCATTCATTACTGCTGGGTGAATGTATTGGCAATAACAGTGTAAACATCCTGTTTTTGGCTTAATCTTTCTCCAAAAAAAACATTTTGAACACATTCAAACCACTTGAACCCTCTATATTGCATATGAAGTATATTCTCTTCACTGATCTCATGAGAAGAAGCACTGTGATTGACTTGGCTTTTCCTAGAAACCTAATTTTACCTACTTCTACTTTCAACTATTGCTGTTACTGTTGCTTCAGTTGGTCAGGTCTATGCTTAGACTACCTGAATGTACTAAATCACCAGGTTATCCCATCTATGGATTTTTTTTCCCTCCCTGATCGCACCAGTATCTTCTAAAAGTCCAATTGTGGAAGACTGGTTCTCTAAGCATGAGGAATTATGTTTTCACATAAAAGCTTAATATGGTTGGGCAAAATATTAGTATGTGTAAGCTTTCTTTGGCCAGTATAATAACCGCAGTGACCAAAAAATAAAGCATTGTGTAATGTTATGATGGATTCGACGCTTATCGGAGAATTACAGGCACAATGAGAAATTCAGAGACTATTTTCACTGTGTATTTTAATATATATTTGAAAGAACTGAGGGTGGCATGGTGATATAGTTGTTGGCAAAAGTGGCCTGACACCTCCAGAGTCAAGGGTTCGATTCCTGCTCAGATTTATGTGCATGGAGTTTGCATAGTCTCCCTGTGCTTGGTGAGTTTCCTCTGGGTACTCCAGTTTCCTCCCAAAGACATGCACATCGGGCTAACTGACACTACCAAATTGCCTGTATTGTGTATGTGTGTTTGCGAGCCCTACAAAAAATTGGCATCCTGTTCAGGGTGTACCCGGCCTTTGCTCAAAGTCTCCAGTGATATGGATTAAAGGATAAGCAGTATTAAGGAATTATTAACAAAGTTTCTGGATTGGATGTTATCGTATGTTTTTCAGTCATTTTCAGAAGAAAATATAGCAAGCTTGGTCAGGATACTACTTTGTAATAGAATGTTGGTCAGTTACTATATATCATGATTAGAGGTGAAGTTTAGATCCAGATCTCATTATCAAAACTCAATCTGTTTAAAACACTTTGACTGTACAGGTATGAATACGCAACAATGTCTGTATTAGTGTTATGAACAATAATTGTTTCAGTACCATTTTCTTTTCCTGAGGAAGCTGGTTTCAGGTTTTGAATGATACTGTGGGTCTGACATTTTTACTGGATGAGATAGATGTGCATTGAATACCAAAAAAGGGGACATCTTTCGCTCTCCTTTTCCTCTCTCTCTGGCACTGACAATGTGATAGCTATGTGGCAGCAGCATCTTATGGCTTCTCTGTCGCATACAGCAGCGAAAAGCACTATGTGCAAAGGACATTTGAGCATTACAGACTAAACATTTAGATTGCATGGACTCATTTTTGTACACTAGAGCTGTTATGATCTGGTATAATAATCTAACAATTTTTTGTTTTTTAAATATATAACAATACAATAATTTTTTTTCTCAATAACCTTCAATTTAAATGAATCCCTGCCTGCTATAAATTGTGACAAAATCTTAAAAGAAATATTGGAATTCCCTTTGTTACTATTTTCTCTCCGCCTTTCCAGAGGTCTGACATTGTAGTGGCTAAAGCATCCTTCTCTCCTCCCTCAAGCACATCATCCTCCCTCCCCTCATGTTTCTCTCTGCCACTCCACCTCACATTTACCTATTTTTTTTAGCACCTGATGTGCGTTAGCAGATGGAAGGAGAGTCAAAATCCACAAAGCCAGTTTGGCACCATGACGCAGTCTCACTGTGAGCTATACTTTGGCAATTCTGGTGGCCATTTGGCCACAATTTGCTGCCAAGGCTAAGCCTACGTACATGACATTATTGTACATGTTCAGTGTGAATGAATGTCAGGATTACAATGAAAATAAGTGTTGCAGATCGATTTAAATTTCAAAATAATATTACCACAACATCAGAGAAATTGATTTGCTTAAAGCAGTTACTTGTGAATTGCGTTTATATTTTAATGAAATGTGACTCTTTAAAACAGGCCTGCTGTTCTACTTTCTGGTTGAGAATTCAATTATCATGGCTGACTCAAAGAGTGACTTGATAAGGTCTTGCATTCCCCACCAATTCAGTGACACCAGATGCTTCGCTTGGCCAATATAATGTGCGTGCTCATAAGGGCACCATAAAGTCAATCCTCAACACCAGAGAAAATTTTTTTACTCTAAACCAATTTCTCACTTAAGTTCTCCATAAAGTGTTTTAACTAATGCCATCCCATTTGGCCAAATGCCAGTGTCAATATGAGTGATAGAAAGTCTCTATTTAATACATCTTAAGTATTGATTCTAAATATAAACATCAGCTATAAATGCCAAGCTCAGACATGCTATAAATTCAGTCCCTTCCCCATGCTCCATTAGTTCAGTAATAAACATCCAACCTGTTCCTGCATCCAGTTCCCAAGAATCTTTGCACATTTTATATGAGGTCTCTATCAGTGAAGAGGAACGATGAGCTCTTTCTAGGGATTAAATGAAACCATACAGACACAACATTAGTATGGTATTAGTAGTGAAATCAGTACTATTTAAAAACCTGCATCCCGATAAATCAGTGTAGTGCTGCACCATTGACATGCTGAACAAACTGTAGGTTGTAGCAAAGACAAGAGTGTGTGTTTCCTCTCTATGAAAATACATCATGCTCAAGGTCATCAGTGTAATCATGGCACATTCTTAAAAATTTATAGCAGATTCTCTTTGCTGCATTTCCATATGTTGAGAAAATTAGAAACAACAGCAGTGTATGCGTCAGATCACATGCTGCAGTATTGCAGGAACGCAGTTATGAGATATAACCATACCAGACTAGAAACATCATTTTACTTTTTGAAGAGATTTGACATTGTTAATAACGAGACACAAGAGAAGAAAAAGTTATTTGATAAAGGATGCTTAGAGCAGGACTGTGTTGTCGTTTTAATATCCGTTTTTCATTTCTCCATGGCCCATTCATGCTGCCCTTACAAAAGCAGGAGTGCAATGAGTAAGAATCATATGATCAGCTGTTGCCATAGAAACTGATCCCAGCAGTGGGCTCTGGCGAGGTGAGTCACATGAGAGGAGCGTTCTGTGTACCTCATAAGAGAGAGCAACACGCAAATACATACACATGTGTATGTGCATGCACACACACACATACACACACACCAGGCTTGTGAAGCTACACTGTAAACAAAGCTGCATGTTTTAGCACAAGGGATTACTGAGCACTTTGGACTTGTTTTTTGGAGAAACAGGTGCATATGATGACAGATGATCAGACTGGTGATTAGTATACTGTGATGCTGAATGCTTAGAGCTATTGGATGAGAGGGGAAATGAGGTTGTTACATAAACAACCATTATTTCTTTATTTTTTTATTTAGGCCTTTTGCAGCTTATCTCAGTAAAACATTTGTTCCAGCCAATTAAATTAAATTACATTCCATTTAATATGAAGAAATGAGGGGTGGCTTAAGAAGTTTATGCAGTACTGTCTATACCATTCGCAATTTCAACTGCTCACACCTGGTGTGACTACAGCTACCTGTTTAATGTTCCAAAATCTATACAGAGCTGAACAGCTGTGTCCATGCCCTGACGTCCCCTATCAAGACATTTGATATCCATAGCTTACACCAGCCTTTCTCTAAACACCACCCACACACACAGCACATGGTGGCACAATGCTGTGTCTTCAACAGACTCACATCATTGGTTTATTCTCTTAAAGCACAGGTTTGATCTGTGAATATTTGATTTCACTCAATACAGTGTTGTAAAAAAAAAAAAAAACACATACAAAAAAAATCTGATCAACAATCACAGCAAGCATTATAAAGTAGGAAACATTAATAGGTTGTGTTTGTAATAGTCAGTCTCAGTAGTGGCGCCCACACTGGACACAAATAACTAAAGTCAAGGATAGACAAAATTTTCTAGTGTAAGGGAAAAATAGTGTCTCAAACACAGTCTGACACCTTTCCTGTACGTGAATGTAGACCTCCATCTGTGTTCCTATACATACAAAAAAAATCCATTAAAAAAAGTCTACATGTTGTTTTATCCATTTTTTGACATGTAATTTTTTTTTCACATGTACTATATGTGATTTCTTTTCCTTACATAAGATTTTTCTGTCATATGATTAAAACATTAAATGTAAGTAATTTTTAAATGTGGTTTTCTCACGGGGTTGCCTGGTCTTGAAGCAGGCAGTGTTGCAGCCTCACAGCTCCAGGGCCCTGGTGTGATCATGAGCTTGGGCTACTACATGTTTGGAGTTTATGTGCAAGTTCTCTCTGTCTGTGTTCTTTTCCATTTAACTCTACAGCTTTCATGCACCTCTAAAAAAAATACCACTAGGAGGACTGTCTATTCTAAATTGCCCCTGGGTTTGAATGTGTAATTCCATAGTGCCCTTTGTATGACTGCTGTCCCATTCAGGATCTTTTCCTAGCAAAAAGCACTTACTTTATTAAACGAATACATAACTTAGATGTCAACTTTCACATTTAAAATTACATTATCAAATTATTAACATTTAAACAAAAGAGTCAAACGCAGGTGGCACGATGGTGTAGTGGTAGCATTGTGGCCTTGCGCCTCCAGGGTCGAGGGTTTGATTCTTGTCTCAGGTCTATGTGTTTAAGTTGGTGGGTGGTGGGTTTCCTCTGGGTACTCTAGTTTCCTCCCACAGTCCAAAGACATGCAGATCACTTTAATCAGTGGTCCCAAATTGCCCATAGTGTGTGATTGAGAGTATGTGTGTGTGTGCACCCTATGATGGATTGGCTCTGTGTCCAGGGTGTACCCCGCCTTGTGCCGGAAGTTCCTTGGATAGGCTCTAGGCTTCTTGTTCCTCTGTATAGGATAAGCAATATTACAAAAATAATGAATGAAAAGTCGAACGCACTTCTTGCCATGTTTAAACTAATGTTGGCGGCTTAGTGGATTCGGGTTCAATTCCTGCCTCAGTGTCCGTGTGCATATTATTGGTGAGTTTCCTCCTGGAGCTCCGGTTTTCTCCCACAGTCCAAAGACATGCATTAGGATGGGCTAATTAGACTGGGCTAATTGGCGTTTGCCCATAATGTGTAAATGTTGACCAGCATTCCTACAACAGTTGTAAAAATAGAAATAATACGAGATAAATACAATGGCAATCGCCACTGGCTTTCACAGTCCCTAATTGGACTACTGCGATTCCTAGATGGATGGAGGGAGCTAATGTTATTCACATCATGACATGCAAAACAATCTTTCCATTATGGATATAAAATTACAGTTTATTCCTTCAATAATTGGTATAAACAAAAACGTTTTGTTTTCATTTCCACCAGACCTTATGAGTGACGTTGAGAAAAGGTCTGAGCTGCGCACTTTTCGTTCCCCTTTGATGGAAAATGTATGTTAATTAGGTTTGTATCGAGTGTTCTTGTAATAAAAAAAGATAAGCTCGGCATCACCTGCGTTTAGTATTTCATCAGCCGGTTCCCGCGCTGCCGGGTTTACGCGGCGCTGACGCACGAGCGCATTGGTGACTCACGCGCACTTATAGTAGGCTAATTTGCTCTCCGCCAATCGCGATAAAAAGAGCTGCCGGCGCTGCGAGTTTTTTCAGAACACAGATCTCCGAGTTGGTTGGCCAACACGCCCGCCTCCTGTGAGCGCCGGGGCTGGACCGTGTGTGTGTGATGCTGAAGTTACTATTTTGGGTTGCTAGCTTCACTGGAGCTTTGCGCAAGGCTCGCGCTGCGGACTGGTTACTGCTGAAACGTCGAGCGTCTCACTGACACAACACGACTACTATACTGTACACGCAAAGTCTGGCGTTTCGTTATCACGTTTTTTGACGCCCAAAAAGGTAAGCAGGTGATCTTTAATATATTACCTAAAACAGGAAAATGCTGGCGTGTACCTGACGAGGTATTCTGCTATAATGATTGGGTTTGTTGTTGTTGATGATGATGATGATGAGTTTGTATCCATCCTGTGTAATGTCCATGTTTTGGCGTGTCAATAAAAAGGATTCCTTCTAACCGGTTCTGCGTATGTGGTGCGTCGGAAACGTGACACATTTGTTTGACCTTGAGGATGCTCTGCGCCTGATGTCTCCAGCGACGTGACTGTTTATGCGCAGCACGTGCTCATGTTTCAGCCCACTGTGCATGTCTATATGTTCATCTGAATGAGGCAGGAAACACGAGCATGTTGCGCAGTAGTTATGTGACACCTTTGTCCATCATCTCAGATGAGCGTGATGTTCTGGCTTTAATAATCACAAACAAACTCCAGAGTATTGCCCATAGTTTTCTCTTTGCTGGCAAACATGCTAAAATGTATTTTGTAGGTTGTAGTAGATCCAGATCCTTTCTAGAGGACACTGGATGCCAGGTGTAGATACACCTTGGATGGGATGCCAGTCCATTGCACTCCACTTTGTACAAACACACACATATTTTTCATAGCCTATCAGCATGTTTGTGGTGGATTGAAAGAAACCAAAGTACCCAGAGGAAACCCATGGACAGATAGAGAACCTTTGAAGCTCCGCACTGGCAGCAAGCCAAACTTTACATTGACTCAGGGACCCTGGACCTGTAAGAAGGCCATGCAACCTGCTGCATTATTGTGGCACCTTGCTTGAATGCATTAATTACTAAAGATGAAAACAAATCACATCAAAATAGGTAAATGTGTCTAAAGACATGGTCTTATACACCCATACAGTCAGATAAGTGTACCAGTGGCAGCACGGTGGCTCAGTGGCTGTCAGTGTCTCCTTGCACCTCTAGGGTCCGGGTTTGATTCGGTACACATGCATGCAGATTAAGCTAATTGATGTCACCAAACAAATACAATTGGAATAAATACAATGTTGAGCACCATTAGCCTTCACGGTTCCTAGTTGGACTACAGAGGTTCCTAGACGAATTGATGGACCAGTGCACCAGTAGGCATTACTGTCATTTGTTAAATAGTCATATTTCATGTTGGAAAATTCTTCATAACATCTACCTTAGCATTGCAGCTGTCAAAGTGTAGGTGCTGCATGTTTTTACAGCTCAGTTAGCAGATTTAATTCATACCAGGAAAGTGATGTAGACATGAATAGTGCTAGAAATGTGTCTTTAAGAACATTAAAATCTCTTGACCAGAATATTGTTATCTGATTGTGGACAGTCTGGCAGAATGCAGACAGATGGATGGTTGAGAGAGAAAGCAGAGGATCACATGTAGCAGGGAAGTGAGAATTTTCCCAAGCACTACTGCCTAGCAACGCACTGAGACAGACGGGGACATTTCTCCTTACAGCTGGCAACAAGGATGTAATGTGTAACAACCTTTGGATCGTTGACTCTTGAGAAACCCAGCTATGCAAGCCGAGCTGGAGTTATGCTATCTTTACAATTTTTAAATGTCACTAGAAAGATCAGTACACGAACCAGGTCAAACTGTTCTTCATGTTAGACTTATATCGTTCATGTAAAAACTGTGTGGAATAAAAACATGTCCTTCAAAATACACTCAATCTACCGCATGTTGTTAAACTATACCTTGCAACAGCATGCTCAGATAAGGACAAAACAGCTGATTTGTGAAAGAAATTTGGTGATGGACAGCTCAGCGATAACAAGGCCATGTACATGGTCACCTCTGAGACCATGACTCTAAATCCCAGAGAAGAGTTGACGTCTGCAGTGACACAGACTGCTACGTATGTCCTCTGAAGCGGAAGTGAGTTGTAGTCTTGGCAGCTTAGTGGATATAATCAATGTAATGTTTTAGCAGACTCGACAGGTCAGACAGGTCTGCTTAACTTGCTCTATTTCTCGGCATCTCCATTTCTAATGCATGCCAGTCATGGAATAAAGATGACTGTGCGTTTAGAGTGCACTGTCTATATAATAAACATAAAAATTATTTCCTCCACTTAACAACTGCACTGAAACTGACTTATAAATGACAGGCTGCAACTGAGAATACTTTTCTTTATTCTGTTGACAAGTTTCTAAATTGTACTTTGATGGAGAACTTGGTAAATACTTAGTAGCATAGTCACATGTTGATGAGAATCCCAAAATACAGTGAGCAATCTGTGCTTGACTTAATATCATTGTGGCAAATCTTCATTTGGATTTATAAACAAGTAGACAAAAGGCAATAATGCAATACAAGCTACTGTTAGCAACGTTAGCCTCAAAATGTGCCTAAATAAATTTAGCATAGCTGTAAAGTAATGGTCAAAGTGTGTAGTTTTGCAAAACTAGCTCTTTATTGTCCCTTGTTGAGGTGAAATATTTAACACGTTTATCCATTTAACAACGTTCAGGATAGCTGTCAAAAATTTCTACTATAAATAAACAATATTGCTGCTTCCGTCATAAATGTATATAAAATTATATATATACAGTACAGACCAAAAGTTTGGACACACCTTCTCATTCAAGCCCAAACAAGTCTCTTCTGCTTGTTGCCTGTCCTTAGCAGTGGTTTCCTAGCAGATATTCTACCATGAAGGCCTGATTCACACAGTCTCCTCTTAACAGTTGTTCTAGAGATGTGTCTGCTGCTAGAACTCTGTGTGCCATTGACCTGCTCTCTGATCTGAGCTGCTGTTAACCTGCGATATCTGAGGCTGGTGACTCGGATGAACTTATCCTCCGCAGCAGAGGTGACTCTTGGTCTTCCTTTCCTGGGGCGGTCCCAATTTTTCCAAGTTTTCCCAATTTTTCGGACTGACTGACCTTCATTTCTTAAAGTAATAATGGCCACACGTTTTTTTTTCTTCACTTAGCTGCTTTTTTCTTGCCATAATACAAATTCAAACTCTTTGAATGAGAAGGTGTGTACTGTGTATATATTAACAGGGTGACTTGGCAGACCTGAATCCTGAGCTAGAGGGGTCTTACCTCCTTTTTAAATCAGGAATATTGTAAATGTCACAAATAAGGACGAATCTGAAGGGCAGGCTAATATCTTTTTAAAGAAAAGATATGCTAATTTAAAGAAGAAAAAGTGGAGGGGGATGTGTTTTCTTCATATTTTTTATACACACACACACACACACACACACACACAAGATTTATAAGACTCTCCAAAAAAAAGAAAAAGTACATTCTATAATAGGGCCTCTTTAACACACCTAATGTTATGTAATATGCTGATATGGCAAAGGTGTTATAATGTGGGCTGTACATTGGTACTACAGATACTGTTCTTGAGGCAGAGTCGAGTCCTGCTGAAATGCTATTTGCATGGTGAGGATGTGAAGCACTCTCGGTGGGCATTGCCTAGCAACACAGACATTCCTCGCAATTTTGCCCGCGATTGATCAAACATGGCCGATTGTCTATTAGATGATGAGCCGCTTTATGTTTGACTTGTCATATTGTCCTTTGTCCTCATTCATGTCATTGTAATTTGATGTAGAGATAACCAGAGTCTTGTGATTATTTTTTATCTCACAGTTATTTTAATCTTTCTTGATAAAAAAAAAAATTTACTTTGTATTATAGACTGCCTGGCCAAAATAAAGTCACCACCAAGATTTAACTAAGCAAATAGTTCATAGTTCAAAGATCATTCCACTGGTGAATT
>JAAGKR010014974.1:0-10631 GCA_011419295.1 Clarias macrocephalus
CTCTCTCTCTCTCTCTCTCTCTCTCTCTCTCTTTCTCACCTAACACACTTGTATTACAAAACACTACGTGTCAGTTCCATTTGTTCTATTGAAGCTCTAGGAATGTAACTGAATATGTGTGTACTGTTGTGATGGGAGTCGGTAACCATATTCTATAGCCGAGTTACCAGTTTAAATATATGTGTATGTGTGTATATATGTATATATACACAGTACAGACCAAAAGTTTGGACACACCTTCTCATTCAAAGAGGTTGAATTTGTATTATGGCAAGAAAAAAGCAGCTAAGTGAAGAAAAACGAGTGGCATCATTACTTTAAGAAATGAAGGTCAGTCAATCGGAAAAATTGGGAAAACTTTGAAAGTGTCCCCGAGTGCAGTCACAAAAACCATCATCAAGCACTACAAAGAAACTGACTCAGATTCGAACCGCCCCAGGAAAGGAAGACCGAGAGTCGCCTCTGCTGCGGAGGATAAGTTCATCCGAGTCACCAGCCTCAGAAATCGCAGGTTAACAGCAGCTCAGACCAGAGAGCAGGTCAATGCCACACAGAGTTCTAGCAGCAGACACGTCTCTAGAACAACTGTTAAGAGGAGACTGTGTGAATCAGGCCTTCATGGTAGAAGATCTGCTAGGAAACCACTGCTAAGGACAGGCAACAAGCAGAAGAGACGCGTTTGGGCTAAAGAACATAATAAAGAACACAAGAAAGAAAAGTCTTTGAATTAGTGTTTCAGCAGCTACTGAAGTAATATTAATATAATATTAATATTAATACTAATAATAATTTTTGTCATCATATTTTTGACATATTGCTCCTTCTAAATATACAATGTATGAATATACATATATAATGAATATAAATACTAGAAATTCCTCTGAAACTGCTCAGATACCAGGACTGGAGTGAAAATGAGACAAATACTTGAAAGCAATATTAAGAAGTTTGGCATATTTTTTATAATAATAATAATAATAATAATAATAATAATAATAATAATAATGGAATCACTGGAAAGGAATAATTGTCTGGGTTGAAGGAGTACATCTCTTTCATTGCTCATTTTCTCAAACATCATTTACAGCGATTTGTGTTGAACAAAAAAATTACAATCAGCCAAAAAATCTCAAATATACCAGATCCAGACAACATGCTGTGATGGGGTTATTTTTCTGGTTGCTCTCAGATGTGGCACCCCAGGTCAGTTAAAAGCTTTGAGGCACAAAGCTTAAAGGTAACCTGTGAGGGCACCTTCAGTGGCATGGAGCAGGACTAATTCACTCCAGGATTGTTTGGAGATGAGAGGTGGAGAAGATATAAGAGAGAGAGAGAGAGAGAGAGAGACGGGAGGGTGCAATGGGGGGCTTACCATCATGAGAGATGGTGAGAGATCAGAGAACCCTTGAGAAAGCTAGAGTCAGGATAGGCCAGATGTGACGAGAGAAAAACAGAGAGATAGTGATAGGAGAAACATTGTGTCTTCACTCACCTCTTCACGCATCTGTGCACTAAGTGGAGAGTGAGATGGAAGCAGTAGGCAGGAGATCCGCAGGGAACACTTGGCACGCTAGTGGCCTTAACTCGCTTCATCTCAGCCACAGAAACCAGCAGACTCTCCTCCCTCTCTCTGCCTCCTCCATCCTGGCCCTCAAGGGAAAAAAACCCAGCGATCAAAACAGTAGCAAACAAAAACTAACCAGACACAACTGGGCCAAACAAACATGGGACTGAGCGTGTGACACACACACACACACACACACACACACACACACACACACACACACACACACACACACACACACACACACACACACACACACACACACACACACACACACACACACAATGTGCATGGAGTCAGTCATAGCAAGGACAAAATTCTTGCACCACCCTTATGGATACCAGTCCAAAATTTTAACGTTTATTTACAATGTATTTTCTACATTCTAGAACAATACTGGATTTTTTTTTTTTTTTCAAAACCATGAAATATCACATATGACACTAGGTAATTAAGTAACAACAACACTAACAGTCAGTTGGTATTTTAAGAAATGAAGGTCACGTGTTCTGGAACAGTATTGTGTGTCACGTGCATTTGCAAAACCCATCAAGCCCCATGATGAAACTGTCTCTCATGAAGACCTTCCCAGGAAAGCAAGACCAAAAATGTACCTCTGCTGCAGAGGAGACGTTCATTTAGACTCACCAGTTATCTCAGAAATCACCAATTAACAACCAGCACCTCAGATTAGAGCCGTTATGAAGCTTTACAGAGCAGAAGCAGCAGATATACATCTCAATATCAACTGTTCAGAGGACATTATTGTATATTTTGGATGCTTTCAGTGTTGTTTTACAGTGTAGAAAAAATTCAAATCAGGAACGACCATGGAGTTAGAAAGTGCGTCCAAACATTTGACTGGTCGTGTACATGAAACCAGACCTTGAAAGAAAAATGAAAATAAACAAACTTTCTCTCACATGGTCTGTTTTTCCAATATCAAGCACTATTATAAACCAATTGTAAAAAGGAGGTGGCGACTTCAAACCATGTCAACCAAATCAGTGTTTAGTACTTTATTCTAGTATTATTATTTTTTGAAGTATAAATCAACATGAACAGATGGTAGTCACTGTATTTAGGTTTTTCTGTGATCTCACTTGCACAGACCATCCATTCTTATTTTAGAGGCTTGGAGGTATGTTCAGCTTTTCCTCTGTCTTTAAAGGTTACTAAAATCTAGTCATTAAGCTTTTGTCATTAATTATTGGTAAGATTGGTAAGAGAATCTACTGTATGAAATCTACTGTTACGGTATTAAAAACAAAGCCTACTAACATGACTTATTACGACAATCCCTGACGTGGTGGTAATTATTATTATTATTATTATTATTATTATTATTATTATTATTATTATTATTCATACATTTTTTTCAGCTGCTCCCTGTTAGGGAATGCAACAATGGATTGCTGGATCTGCATACTGTATATATATATATATTTTACCACGGGTTTTAGGGGGGTTGCACGGCGCACTTAGTAGTGGGTCAAAGCCTAGAGGGAAAAAAAAGTTAAAAGTTGCATCAGGACTAGAATCCAGGCCTCCCATATGGTACCACTGAGCCACCAATACAGATAATCAAAATAGATTTGACTAGGGTCAACTTTATTGTCATTGTGCAAAGTACATGTACGGTACAAAGCCAATGAAATGCAGTTTGCATCTAACCAGAAGTGCCTATAAATAGGGGCCTATTTACAATTTACTATAAATAACAAATGCAGTAAAATAAGGTGATTTGTTCATATAAACGGGCATTTGACTATCTTGTGTATAATTACTACTACTACTACTAATAATAGTAATAATAATGATGATGATGATGATGATGATTTTTTTTTTAATCCAGAGTTATGCTGCTTTTTTCGTTTTCATCTTTTGTTGTTGTTCTTGTGTTGACAAAATGGATGCTAGTGATGGAAATGTATTATTATTATTTTTTTTTTCAGCAAACCGACATCACTTTGTATTCCTTTAAATCGAATTCTGATTACGAGGATACAGCTCAGACGCTTTTATTCCCCCCTCTGGATTTATTTCCTACACACTTCCTGCAGTATCTGATTCCACTCAAAAGCTCTATGGTTTTACTATCCCAGGCATTAGAATGTTAAAAAAAAAAGGTCCATATGCTTGCAAATTGCTTGTCTAATAAATAAAATACAGAAATTTGTTTTTTTTTTAAACTCACCTTTGTAACTGTGTTTCGCATTAAACATTCCAGCCAAAAAAAAAAAAAAAAGAAGTAATTTGATTTTAGTGCAGATACAGTAGATACAGCTGAAATATTTGTGTACTGTATTTTATGTTATGTGAGACCTGTAGAAACGCTTCACCGAGACAACCCTTTATGATTTCAAATACTTTGATATACTTGTACATGTGATTTGCTGCACCAGAAGTCGCTCTAATATAATTACAACAATTTCCCTTGTCAAGCTGATCATAAATCGTAAAATGGCTGTGCAGTCCTCGCAACAGCTGTGACATTTACTTCATCTACAGATGGCCTTTTAGTGTCTAATATACTATATCGATTACTTTACAATGATACAGAATGATTGGAGGTGATTATTATTTGGAAATTGCCCTGATTTCTCATTTCGTCTTGACAGAACTTGGCGCTCAACCCAGGTCAAATAATACGGCGGGTATTTCATCTACAGATCAGAAATTACTGTAACATTGAAGCTATGGACTTAAAGTCATTTCTATCTTGTTATATTGTGACAGTTCACAGACACTACGTTCTTTCTTTCTAGTTGCCTTCAGATTCAGCTCGTTCTTGAACGTGATGTATAATCGTTATTAGTTTGGTGTGTTCTGTTGGGTGATAATTAAGGCATCTAATAATTGGTTGGGTTATCAAACAACTACTGTAAAACTCTTCAGGACATGCTGTTATAGGAAAATAATCAAGCCCAACTCTTAACATCCCGTCGTTGATTTATTTCCTATAACAACCTGCTTTTTTTGATTTGTCAGTTATTCCACAACACATCGTTTTTTTTTTTTTTTTTTACTTTTTCTGAACGAATCTCTTCCTAATAATTGACTTCCAGGCCAATGTGTGTCCTCTCTCCTTAGAAGCTTTTTGTCCAGATTTGAGTAGTGTGCGCACATTTCAGTACATCAGGGGCTCTGAGCAATCATGCCAGGCATGGCGCCAAACTCGGCTGGAGGTCGTGATATCAGCCGTCTGTTTCCTGAATTTATAGAATAGAAAAACCCTGATAGAATCTATTTTTAAAGATGCACTCACTCAAACTACAGACTGAGCAGTTCGTTTAAAAATGAATTGTTGATTTATTGATAAAATGTTACATTTCCATCTGAACTTCATGACATTTCTAAAATGAAGTATTATCACTATTTTAACTTCTGCGAGTTTTCTATAACTTTATATCTTTGAGGTAAAAAATGCGCTTAGTCAACCGTAGTAATTCACACGCCTCATTTTGTATGACATTATATGAATAGTAAGGTCAAGGTCTAGGAGATATCAGGACAAAGGCTAGCATTCATAAATATATATAAGATGAATTTAAATCTATTCTGAATGCATTGAAGAGTTTTGTATTACTTTTGTATTTACTTTTTCTGTAAATGTACTCATATACATGATTGATTATTATTATTTATTATTAGAATGTTTTTTTGTTTGTTTGTTTTGGTTGATGTGTAAAACAAACAAACAAACAAACAAACATGTATTGTTGCTAAAAAGTGTGTCCAAAAAAAAAAAAAGAAGTTAATTTTCAGATCAGATCAGATCATATAAAACCATTTTTCATAATACTTGATGTTTCTTATCTCCCCATCCATGCTTTGGTTTTGTTAATATGGATTCACATTTATATTTTTATCAGACAAATAGAAACATGTATTTGCTAAATACAATTTCATGCCCTTTTATGTGTGTAGTGTCTGTAATTTTTCCTGTTTAAATTGTCATTCAGATGAAACAATTAAAATTTCACATGAAAAGACATAAACCTGAAAAAAGTGTATTATTCTAAAATGCAAAATTGTTAAGATATTGCAACATGAATTTGGCATGGTTATGGACACTACAGTTTTTATTTATTTATTTATTTATTTATTTATTTATTTATTTATTTATTTTACCAAAAAACAAATTAAGCAATAATTTGTTACTGGTCATGTGATTCTAGTAGCTTACAGCAATTTTCGGATCAAAACGTATAATGAAATATGACTAATTTGCATTTTAAATGATTATCGTTTGAAGTGAGACAGTAGAATGATTTTGGGGACACATACCTGTATAAACCACATATCATCTCTCCAAAACGACTGAAGTTAGCAATTTGAAAGTTTTATGGAAGCAGGTTTGGTCACTTCCATGCTGCATAAACTTCAGAAGTAGCTTCTTTGCCACACACATTTACTGTATTATTTGTATTACATGAAAAAAAATAATAATAAAAAAAAATAGCACCAATGCTGCGTTTTGGCCAAAATGCATTTGATAAATTTGTATAGATTGAAACAGAAGCGGTGTGGTTGGATTTAGTTTTTTATTGCGTACTAATTGATATTTAAGTCAGACCATAACATGTAATACAAAACCACAATCTGTTTATTATGTAGTAATCTGTATCTAAATCAGATTTAAATCTCAAGTGGGTGTCATTTTTGCCTCAACAGGAAGGTATAGCAGAAATGCCAGGAGCATGAGCATGTTGTTTGAATTTTTAATTCCACCTCTAACAGTTACTCTCTACCCTATTTTAAATAGTCACAATGTGGCTTAACAAATGAAAATATTCCTTTGAAACTGTTCAGGTACAGGGACTGGACAAAAATTGAAAAACACAAGTTTAAGCAATAAGTCCCTAAAGATACTTATTCTACCTGTTCAAGACACCTTGACAGAAATATTCCTTAAGACTATATTAAAAATACAGGGAAGTCTGACTCTCCAGAAGTAAAATATGAAGAAATGAATTGTGGCTCAAGAGTTTTGCATAGTGGATGTGTTATTTTCTAACCAATTGCATCTCAAAAAAGCAAACTACTAGTTTAATTCAAAACATTGCAACCCTGACCAGGTGGTTACTGAGGGTAGATGTCTAAATGAGTGAATGTTGCATGTATGTGCTCCTTAAATCTTAATTGAATGCACTGGGTTTGTTCCTTGCAAGCTTTCTAAAAATGTGCAGCTCTGATTTGAATCTGTATCCAGTTATTCTGATGCTAATTCAAACTTTAACTTTACCCTGTGTTTTTTTGATATTCATGTAAATTATTGAAATGCTTGTTTTTTTTGTAAAAATATTCAGTTTATCCAACCCATAACCCCATCTTGAAACTTCCAGGTGTTTGAACCGTCAAGTCTCACCCACAGTATGGTCTGTGTGTATGGAGTTTGCATGTTCTCCCAGTTCTTGGTGGGTTTCCTCCCACAATCCAAAGGCATGCAGATTAGGCTAATTGGCGTTCCCAGATTCGCTTTTATTTTTGCAGCATGTGCAGATGTTCCCTGTGATGGATGGGCACCCGGTCCAGGGTGTACAGAATGAGTAGAGTGATTGAGTGAGAGTTTCTGGAGTTATTTGTTCATTTCTCTGTCATATCGATACTTGAATGAGAATCGGGAAGGCTTATAAAGGTCTTTTCTGTTGGTTCCAATTAAACATAATATATCAGATTTTCTCCGCCGCCTGCATCGCATTGTTTCCATCGATCCCTCCACAGCAAGCCGCGCACACAAAGAGTTTCACGGCGTGATTTCCGTGTCGTAGCGCGTAGTTTATTTGACAGTATAGAGGGCTTGTGCAGGAACAAATCGTGCATGGATAGAGTGATTCATCATACAGGGTTTAATGCAGCTCGATGGTGAGCAGTCAGCGCCGAGAGAACAAGCTGTGTATCGGAATAAAGATAATGCAAACATCGGTCATGTGAAATAGAGAACAAAATGGAGAAACTGAGAAAGGAAGTGAGAGAGAGAGAGAGAGAGAGAGAGAGAGATGTGCAGAGAGAGACTCCTGCTTCAATAGCAAAAGGAGATCGTTTCAATTTTATGAGGTTCCTAAATAGGTCTAAAGTCAAATAAGATTAAGCTAATGGACTGCCCCGGGCTTCATGGCGTCCTGACTGGATGCCATTGTGTGGTTTGGGAATTTCTGTTGAATAGAATCTTACTGGCTAGTGAGGCAAGACTTTAGTGCACCTTATTAACGTAGTGTGGTGAAAGGTGCCTTATTATGGTAATGAATATGAAATAACTTTCTCTGAGGATCTGTTGGGATGGAGACAACATCTCTCTCTCACACACACACACACACACACACACACACATGTGAATGCTGGTTCATCTGCACACTTTCCCCAGAGGTACACTAAAGTCCTATCCTCCCTTCTTTAGCATCGAGGGATGGTAAATTGGATTTCCACTGCGAGGCATGTGACATTGATCCATGACTCATTCCAGTTTATAACTTATGATAAAAACACAATTCGGATGGTCTCGCATTGATTGAACGCTTTTAACACCCTGGTGTTCTCGCTCCGGGTGTCGGAAAAAATAGAATGTCTGTGTCAAAATCAAAATCTATTTAGATTCTTTCCGTGTGTGTGTGTGTGTGTGTGTGTGTGTGTGTGTGTTTGTGTGTGTGTGTGTGTGTGTGTGTGTGTGTGTCAAATGTGTTGGCATGATCTCTTAACCAAGTATCCATCCACTCTGCTTTAGATAAAGAAACACACATTTCTCGCTCCTCAAGATTTTAAAAAGATTTTTTCTTTTCCTGCACTTTTGGTTTGAAACCTTCTATATTGAGCTGGGACATGTATTTTTAATTAACGTGTCCTCTCCAGTTCCTAAGGCGTTGCGCTTATATAATCACAAAATGCTTGACTTGAACTTTGTTTAAAAAAAAAAAAAGTAAATCGGGATGATTATTTTCTATTTTAATGTGCTATAGATGGAAAATGCTCATAAATTATCCTTCTATAGCAGTTTTATTAATGTGAATATACACTATAGTAAGCAATGAATAAGGATCCCAGGTTTATAAGGGACTACATTGAATATTTTAGATGGATGGATGGATGGATGGATTAACAATGTTAGATACAATTATATATAGGAATAGTTCAGGAGCTCATACCCCAACTTTTCCACATTTTGTCATGTTACAACCACAAATGTTAATGTCATTTATTGGAATTTTATGTAGATTAACACAAAGTGTAACGGTTTAGATCCAAGTATATTCATGTGTTAGAATGGCAGAGTCCAGTCCAGACCTAAATCTAACTGAGAATCAGTGGCTTTAAAATTGCTGCTCACAGACGCTCCCCATCCAGTCTGACTGAGCTTGAGCTATTTTGCAAAGAAGAATGGGCAACAATCTCACTCTCTAGATGTGCAAAGCTGGTAGAGACAGCTGTAATTGCAGTGAAACATGGTTCTACAGCATATAAGCTCAAGGGGGCTGAGTACAAATGCATCCCACACTTTTCAAATAATGATTTGTAAAAAATAAATAAATAAATAAATAATAATAATAAAATTACCTATTTATCATTTTCCTTCCACTTCAATTATGTGCTACTTTGTCTTGTTTTAGCACATAAGAATTCCAATAAAATGCATCCATGTTTCAGGTTGTAACGTGACAAAACGTGGACAAGTTCAAGAGATATGAACAGAAATTTTGGGCTTTCCGCAGAGGAATAACCAACAAAGCTGTACTATTTTCCCTTGCATATCAAGGTCTTCAATAATTAAAGGTAGTTAGATTTTTCTAGAACAGTGGTTCTTAAACGTTTTCCTTCACATGGCTTTCACTTTGGTTTAATCTCAAATCACACAACAGCGCAGGAGAGTAAAGATCTGGAGATGTTGAAGACTGAGGACTACTGTAGAGAGTCGGACGAAAGCCTGTTGGATTAAACACTGATTTAATAATGTACACCCGTAAAAGCAAGAAAAGGGAAAACCTTCTGTTTGTGCGAGTTTTATCTGAAAGAATTTCTCAGTGCATGAGGATAAGTTAAGGCCTCTCTTAAAGGATTCGACTTGTAGCTGTTGCTAAAAGGAGAAATCTGTGGTTTCCCCTGAAGAACTGATGAAATCTTAAAGCTGCTAGATGTAACTTTTTTAACCCTTAAAACCCAAGCAGCACAGATCAGTGCCAGCAACACAGCATACTGTAGACCAATGACAAGAATAATAATAATAATATATATCATATATAAGATTATAATAATAATTATTAATATTATTATTATTTCAGTCATAGTATCTTTTAATGCTAAATTTATTGGTAAACACTATATAGCTTTGGGGAAAAAAAATACGAGGCCACTGCAGTTTACTCCAGAAAACATCTGGAATGTCATCAAGAGGAAGATGGAGGGTCAGAAACCATCAAGCAAAGCTGAGCTGTTTGCTTTATTGTTCAAAGAGTGGTGTATTAAAAATTTACCCAACAGCAATGTGAAAAACTGGTGGAGAGCCAAAACGCATGAAAGCTGTAATTACAAATCGGGTTTATTAATCCAGCAGACACTGATTTCTTAATGTTATTTAAGCAATTAAAGCATTAACGCAATTTGTTTACATTGTTTTAATTATTTGCATTTTGAATTATTAAAGCTCTGCAAATATGGCATGATCTTGGGTTATTTTGACGTGTTGTGATGATGTAAATATAGACTCTAAATAACAATATTTATATTTTGAATTTGGGGAAAATATTGTCAGCAGTTTTAGATAAAATTAAACAAAACTGCTCATCTCATCTAAACATATACTTGTAAAAAAAAAAACATAAAAAAGAACATAAGGTCTTTCATTTTTTCAACGGCTGTATATCGGTAAATATGATAATATTTAGATAGAAAGATATATATATATATATATATATATATATATATATATATATATATATATATATATATATATATATATATATATATATATATATATATATTATTGATATTGTATTAATATAATATACATCATACTACTTTTCTTTTCCTGACGTATGCACTTTTTGGTTGAATCTGTATTTAAATATATATACAA
>JAAGKR010014975.1:0-10629 GCA_011419295.1 Clarias macrocephalus
AGTGCAGTCACAAAAAGCATCAAGCGCTACAAAGAAACTGGCTGACATGCGGACCGGCCCAGGAAAGGAAGACCGAGAGTCGCCTCTGCTGCGGAGGATAAGTTCATCCGAGTCACCAGCCTCAGAAATCGCAGGTTAACAGCAGCTCAGATCAGAGAGCAGGTCAATGGCACACAGAGTTCTAGCAGCAGACACGTCTCTAGAACAACTGTTAAGAGGAGACTGTGTGAATCAGGCCTTCATGGTAGAAGATCTGCTAGGAAACCACTGCTAAGGACAGGCAACAAGCAGAAGAGACGCGTTTGGGCTAAAGAACACAAGAAAGAACACAAGAAAGAAAACTCGCTGAATGAGAAGGGGTGTCCAAACTTTTGGTCTGTACTGTATAACCGGTTTAAAATTAGGCAGTGGCTCCAAACTAGCTCTGGAATTGCCTTGGTCCTCTCTCTCTCCCCCTCTCCCTCTCTCTCTCTACTCAGAAGTGTAGTAAAAGTAAAGATGTTCGCTGTACTTACGAGTAGAGTTAAAGTAAAAAGTTTAATAAAAAGTCTAATAAAACTACTCAAGTAAAGTACAGACATGTGAAATATGTACTTCCGTATAGTAACAGGTCCAGGTACTCATCTACTTCACACCTCTGCTAGTCTGACTTACATGCAGTCGCATTAATGGATGGTCTATACAGGGTTCGTAGCGATGTGGGACGGAGTTACGTATAGCGGACGTAACACAAATTGTAGCTGAGGTTGCCAGATTGGATTGTTTTGTGTTTACTTGGCGTCGGGTTTAACATGTTAGATGGGTAATACATTTTGCAGTTTAATTGCACACTCATAATGCATCTACAGCGCCGTCTGCAAATCTACAGCGCCATCTGTTGAATTTTGTGTTCCAAATATTTAGTTGAAAATATCTTTAATGTTCAGACATGCCAACTTTACAGTTTTATTCTATGGATAGAAGATGTCCAATTCCTAGCCATCATTCAGGGTAGCACCTCATTAGTGAGGGCGCAGGATACCAAGTGCTTCCACCTGAGACGTTTTACAAAACCTTCAAAAGCTCCTGCGCTGTCACAGAGTAGGAAAGCGCTATCCACCCGCTTACGCATGAATGAGGTTACAGACATCCCAGTGACCGTCGTAGGAACGTCTGAACGAAGCCGCGACACGAAGAACCTTAATGTGAATGTTGCCTGTGTCTTAATGACAGTAAAATGCATCTTTAACAGATTTATTTCACTCAGGAATGCGACATTTGGCGGTTTGTGAGTCCACGGTGTAGTCTAATGTTCACTCTGTAACCGACTTATGAATATTCATTACACTCTCATTAATAATCAAATTCGAAATGGTACTTGAAAACACTTTGTCTGGTATGTTTGTCTCTCTCTCTCTCTCTCTCTCTCTCTCTCTCTATTTCTTCCTCTTTCTCTCAGTTTCTCTCTCTCTTGCTCACACAACTACATGTTCCCCAAAATCCCAGAGCAGCTCCAGAAGCTTTTAAAAGCCTGTTTTTATCTCCATCCTTCTTCCTGCTTTTCTCCCTGCAAACCCCGACAGCTGTAAATGCTCGTATCGAGGTGTTGACCTCCAACGACGTTCCTCCTCCTCCTCCTCCTCCTCCTCTTCCCTCTGTTATCTGCAATCTCTCTCTCTCTCTTTCTCTTTCTTTCTCCGCCGTCACTCCACAGCAGCTGATAACGATGTCTTTTATCTGTGTGTCAGCAGCACAAAGGGACTCCAGCATTGATCAAATGCCAACCGCCTGATGAGATCTCACGGATAGAGAGAGAGAGAGAGAGAGAGAGAGACGTGCACAGACTGACCATCATGTCTACTGCTACCCACTAGTTATCACCACAGTGTCTGAGCTAAAACACACCCACACACACCACACACAGTGTATAAATAAAGCCTGAGCACACACCAGTCCTGCTTTACTTTCCTCCCGCACCAAGCTGTGTGTGTGTGTGTGTGTGTGTGTGTGTGTGTGTGTGTGTGTGTGTGTGTGTGTGTGTGTGTGTGTGTGTGTGTCAGTCCAAGTGCCCTTCTCAAAAAGAGAAATGAGGAAAATATGAATATAGTAAAAGATAGACAGATAGCAAAAAAAAATGTCGAGATTAGAGAGAGAGAGAGAGACAAAGCACAGACAAAAAGATTTGCAGAGAACAAGAGAGACAGCAGACAGAGGGAAAGGGACAATGACAGAGACTAAAAAAAGACAGCGCGAGTAAAAATATGTACAAGCAGACACACAAAGACAGACAGAAAGTGGGAGTGTATTTATGCGGGTCATGTGAGGGTGTCTATAAGTGAGACAGGTGGGTTTAACTATAAGTGAGACAGGTGGATGTGTCTTTATGTGAGACAGGTAGATGTGCATTCACATAATACAGGTGGGCGTGTCTTCATGTGGGTCATGTGGATGAATCTATAAGTGAGACAGGTGAACATGTCTCTTTATGCGGGTCATGTGAGGGTGTCTACAAGTGAGACAGGTGGGCGTGTCTTTATGTAAGTCATGTGAGGGTGTATTTACATGGTACAGGTAGGCGTGTCTTTCAATGACACTAGTAGGCGTGTCTTTATGTGGGTCATGTGAGGGTGTCTGTCGGTGAGACTGGTGGGTTTAACTATAAGTGAGGCAGGTGGGAGTGTCTTTACATGGTACAGGTGGGTGTGTCTTTAAGTGACACCAGTAGGTGTGTCATTATGAGGGTCATGTGAGGGTGTCTATAAGTAAGACAGGTGGGCGTGTATTCATATGGTGCGGGTAGGCGTGTCTTTAAGTGAGTCATGTGGGCGTGTCCAAGACAGGTGGATGTGTCTTTCTGTGTGGCAGGTGGGCGTGTGTGTGTGACTGCTCGGCCAGAATCCTCCCTCCTGCAGTGAAGCTCACAGCGATTGAGATGCTTGATGCTCTCCAGTCTTCAGCTTCACGGTGAGGTTTAGTTTGTGTTTCCGCACGATTATATCACCGTGTTTCCGTGTGAACCGCTGGGGTTAGTTAACAGATTTAAAACGGTGCTGCAGGATCATATTTCCCCGCCTACTCACACATGATGACATCACAAGGTGTTTACGGGCAGAAGAAAGTCACAACATTCCAGGAAATACAGGAAAGTTATCACGGATGTTGGTGGAGTGTGAGACCAGCGGGTGTGTTTGTGCCGTCGTGGTCAGCTTGTGAGGATGTGGAGCGAATCACGGAGTCGTGAGGAGCGCGGCGCTAAAATCAGCGAAGATATCGACGATTCCGGGCTCCTGCTCGGACTAATCAGCGGTCTCCTCTTCCCCGAGCACGTCTCCCCGCATCTCTTTTTTATTTATTTTTTCCGCGGGCCTTGTTTGCTAATCGCTTCCCCGACAGCAGGCGCCGGCGGTGGAGTAATTAAGCCTCTGCATCCCCTCCAGAACCCGTCGGAAGGAAAATGGCTCTTTAATTCAGCTCTAATTGAAGCGATGGCCAGCAGGGGAGCGGGCCGACGCCGGACTCCGAGGGAAGGCATGCGTGAACAGAGTGAAACTTCTCGCAGCGAGGAGCCGAAAAAGCCGCCAACACACACCTTGGTGGAGGGAAAGCGAGCCTCCCAGGGCGAGCCAGGCGTTATTGGCTTTCGGAGAGCGTTAATGATTGTTTATTCCTCGTTTAGCGAGAGGTGATTGATCGGCTTCATTTGCCGAGATATCTATCGTAATTGTTAGCGCCTTTGACAGGCACACGGGGGGGTGGGGGGGGGGGGGGGTATTCGTGAGTGGAAGAATCGCTCGTGGCACCCAGCTGTCGGTCTCGCCGTAATAAGAGGAGTCATTTGTAAATATGATTTATTTGTTCCACGGTTATTAGTGGCACGTGCCGGCTTGGTTTATCTTTTTTTTTTTTTTTTTAATAATTTATATATTTTAGTGCCACACAAGGGGTTTGACTTTCACTGACAGCTTGTTTCACGTCTTACGCTCGCTTTCCTGGAGGCATCAACTGTCGAGGTGTCTGGAGAAATAAATAAATAAATATAATATACTAAATAAATAAATAAATAAGAAATACAAAAGCACACACAATGACTTAAGTGCACCCGGCTGCTGGCACTGATGAGTGTGACAGCTCAGATCCAGGCAGCCAGGCAGGGAGCTCACACACACACACACACACACACACACACACGCACAACTCACACACACACACACACACACACACACACATGGCCGTTGTCTTCCAGAATGGCAGCCCATAACGTTTTGAGTTATGGCTGCCTGTCACTCAGACGGTGTGTGTGTATGTGTGAGTGTGTGTATGTGTGTGAGGTGTTTTAGAGCCAGACGGGTAAAAATAGCTCGCGTTAGTAGCGTCTGCGTCTCTGTCGTAGGGTTTAGTTTGAGACTTAAACATGAAGGATGTCAAAGGCAGGAAACAAAGCAGAGCTTCACTGCAATGAATATTGTGAAATTATGGAGTAATTGTTATGAAATATTAATATTATGTGTGTGTGTGTTTGTAAACAACCTAAGATAGACAGAGCGATGATTCCTGCCCAGATTTAGACACGGACTTGTCAGTTTGTCATAAAGCGGCAGGTGTGTATCATGATGCAAAAGCGGCCCAACTTCAAGCAGGTGAAGAATTCAGAATAAAAATAACAATGAAACTGAAACGCTTTTTTCACAGTGAGTGTGTGGCCTCACGCTGAGCATGAGGATCCTCACGTTTATTATAATCGAGTCAGTCCCAGTCATCTCTCACGCTCACGTCCAGGACTGTAAACTCAAATCCAGAGACGTGGAGTTGGGGTAAGAGGAGATGAAACAGAAGATGCGACCCGTGATGGTGGAAATGTGTTTAACGTTCTGTTCTTTTCTCTCTCTCTTACTGAAATAGATCAATTCTACAGAGAACCTACAGAGTCACATAAGAGGGTAAAAAAAATCGAAAAAGACATAACAGAAGAAAACGTATAAATAGAAGTGAAAAAATAATCCTTTGTACTGACATGGTGAGAGGCACACAGGGCAGCGTGAGCCGAGTCGGTCGGTCTTTATTTTAGTTTGTTTCGTTGTAAACTCTCACTCACTCATCGTCTATATCGTATTGTCCTGTATATACAGGTTGGCCAGGGGCCTGGAGCCAATCACTGGAGACGTAGAGCACGAGGTAATGTATGTACACTCTGGGTGCCAAACCATCACAGGGCGCACCCTGTATACACACACATACCTTCACACACTACGGGCAATATGGGAACGCCAGTCAGCCTAATCTGCATGTCTTTGGGAGGAAACGAGAGCACCAGGAGGAAACCCACCAAGAGGGAACAGGCAAACTCCATGCACACAGAGACGGGAATCGAACCCGGACGCTAGGGCCGGACCCGGACGTACTGTATATGAGCTGCTCAAGGTTGTAGCGAGATCTCGCAATTAAAGCATCGATTCGTTTTCTAACCAAGCTGTGGAGTCAGTGTATTTTTATTTTAGTTTTTTTCTTTCATGTCTCATTAAAGCCTCTGAAAAATTCATATTAAAGTTTGCCAGTGTGCTAACATTAGCATAGCCTCACTAGGTAATACATTCCCAAAACACTTGCTCCAGACACTAAGTGTCAAATCCAATCGTGAGTCCAATTTTTCCCAGTTACCATGTTAGCTTGTCAAATCTGGTTACGTTTTCGGATTTTAAGTAGTATTTATTAGTTTTTAGGGTTTTAACCACAATACATCAATCAGCCATAACATTAAACCACTCGAAGGTGAAAGTTAATGTGTTTTACACCAGGACAAATTAAGCGATTGTGAGGATCTGGGTGAAGGTCTATAACGAGACCTGAAGTGTGATACCTAGATGACTGGATTAGAGCGACTCCGAACCAGCAGGTCTTGTGGGATGTCCAGGTGTTCGTACATAACAGAACCCTGGTCAACGGGTCCTGGCTGGTTCATCAGGTCCAATCCCACAGAAGAGCTACTGTAGCACAAAGTGCTGAAAAGGTGGAAGGAGTCGCACAGAGCATCACAGATTGTTGGAGACGGAGCTGAGTAGCTGCAGACCACTCAGGATGCCCATGTTGACCTCCACCAAAAGCTTAAACACTGGGAACGTGAGGTGCAGACTTGGGCTTCAGATCTCAGTCCTGTCGAACATCTGTGGGATGTAATGGACAACCAAGTCTGATCCATGATGGCTCCACCTCAGGATGTGTGCCAGATTCCACAGCAGACCTTCAGAGGTTTCGTAGAGTCCAGGTTATGTTTATTAATCATATTTCTAGAGATTGCCTGAAATTGTGTCATGTCGTGTTCACAGACCAGACTGAGCTTCATTTGCTGCTCCACCTGGCTTCTCCTCATCTACACGGCTTTCTCTTTCATGTTCCTGTTATTTACAGAAGCTGGTGTCGAAGGATTATGATTCATTATTATCAGAGCATAATTTCTCAAGAGTCCTCCCGAGGGGGCGTGGCCTGTACACTGGAGCGGAGAACGATGTCAGAGCGTCGATGAAAAGTGTGCCAGTTACACCGTGTTTCCTGAGGAGCCTGATGTGGGGATAAGAATCCGATCGAAAGCTCTTTCGTTTGTATTTATTCATCAGCGGCGTTTTCTTTAAGCCCAGATGTATTGTTCGCTTCGAGCCGGTGGCAGAAAGCACCCGAGGCTTCACGGCTCTGCCTCGCGACTCAGTCACAGTCCTGACCTTGGCGGATCACTTTGTGTTGCGCGAACGCTTTCCCCCTGATTATTTCACAATTCAGCTCTGCCCTCTGTGTGAAGGAGAAGCTAACCGAGCTTTTAGTTTTTGATTTGCATCAGAAGCCGAGACTCACCTGCGCTGCATTAGGGAGGACTAATGAATTCATAAAACCGAGGGACGTTTTGTCAAGTGCTGTATAATGACTGTCTGACAGGGAGAAGCGTTCCTATAGCGTAGCTTTTCCTTTCTTTCTCATTCCTGCTCTGCATATTTTACCGTTCATCCTGTTTGAGATCCTTGCATGAGGTTAAATAGGGTGTTACGGCCGGGCGATGTGAAACATGTGGCTCGTAGCATCAGGATCGCGGGAGAATTCCGTACATCACCTGATTATGAATTATTTATTATTCTGGGATATTCTCTATTCTAAATGTACAAACAACATACAGAAAGAGTCGGACTCAATGTTTTTACACTGCAGGTCTGTCATTGTTCAATTGAAAGGATCTTTATTGTTTAATTGAAAAACGCGTGGCAGCACGGTGGCTTAGTGGTTAGTACTGTAGCCTTAGACCTCCAGGGTCCGGGTTTGATTCCCGCCATCGAGTCTGTGTCCATGGGTTTTGCATGTTCTCCTTGTGCTTGGTGGGTTTCCTCTGGGTACTCCGGTTTTCTCCCACAGTCCAACGACATGCAGGTTAGTCTAACTTTCGCTTAAAAATTGCCCAAGTGTGTGCGCGCTGCGATACATTGGCACCTGTCCAGGGTGTACCCCGCCCCGTGTCTCCTGGTCTCCTGGCATAGGCTCCAGGCTCCCCCTGAATCCACCATTAGGTGCTACAGAGGATGAGCGAGTGAAAAACACATTATTAAGGTTTAATTTAAGAGTGTGAATCAATGATAATAATTTTAAAAGGTCTTTGAAATCATACAGTGTAGCAAAAGCTCTCAGTGAGAGCTAAAAATATTTTAAATATAAATGAGCTATATGTAATTCAATACCAATACCATTTATGGAGTTAAAGACACGCCCGTATTTCCATACACGTTAGTTCTTCCTGTTATTTGTGCTGTTTTTTTTTTTGCGGGGTTCATAAGTAACATTATGAAAAGTCAAATCTGAAATCTGTCCACGTGTATGCGCTTTAAAGCAGATCAAATGCAGACACACACCGCCCTCTGGAGGCCAGAGGAAGAACTACACAGCTCTATTTCTCACTTCAGAAATGTCATTTCTGCTCGAACACTTTATTAGCTTCACAATTTCTTACTTTGTGCCTTTTCACAGCGAAATTCGTCTTCTGCAAATCTCCAAGCTCGGAGCTGGAGGTGACCTCACCCCCCCCCCCCACCCACCAATCCCCCGCCCCCCTAACACACACTCACACACCCCTTTTTCACGCCCTCCTGCTGTGTGTATTAGCATGTAAAACAAATCGATGGCCTCTAAAGCAACAGCTCTCCTGGGACAGGGAAACAATGTGTGTGTGTGTGTGTGTGTGTGTGTGTGTGTGTGTGTGTGTGTGTGTGTGTGTGTGTGTGTGTGTGTGTGTGTGTGTGTGTGTGTGTGTGAACATCCTGGTGTGTTGCAGGCCCAGAAGGCACACGAGTCACAGCAATGAAGATGGAGTGCAAGCGTTAATAATTGAAACGTGTCAGACAGAAGGTCTGCAGAAGGCCGGTGGTGTTTAAGGCGACGGATTATGACGGTTTAAGAGTCGTGAAACACGTACGCTACAGCCTTGAAGGACAAATTAGGGCAGTAAAGAATGGGGGGGTGAAAGATAGTGAGAGGAGAGAGAGAGCGAGAGATTTAGGAAAGAAACAGAGAAGAGGAGAAAGAAGATAATGAGAGATGGAGTTATGGAGGAGGAGGAGAGAAAGAAATATGCACAGAATGAAAGACAGAATGAGAAAAAGAGACAGGTATGTGACGAGATAGAGAGAGAGAGAGAGAGATAGAGAGAGAGAGAGAGATAGAGAGAGAGAGAATTCACACTATTTTAGTAGCGCACTTTTGGTCACAAGTTAATTGCTCTATTTCGCCCTCTAGTGGAGTAATAGAGTATTTTTAATAATATATACAGTAGTTAATCACTGATATAAGCTGTTGCTCTAAAGCTGTTCAGTGAGTCATATTACGATAAAAGTTACACGAGGATGTTAAACTCTATCTGTGGGTGTTGTGAGCTTGTTGCACCAACAAGGGCTTTGAACAGGGGGCGCTGGTGAGCACTGTGTTGAAGCCTAAAAAAAAATGACAGCATTTTTGGACTGGGCATTAGTGCTGAGTAGTAGAGCGAGAGAGAGAGAGAGAGAGAGAGAGAGAGAGAGACTGAAGGTCAGTGAGAGGAGGTGGTGTGTCTCTGCAGGAACGATAATCGATCCCAACATTTCAAGGGGAAAAGGATCAGGACGGCTCCCTTAAAAGAAGACTGATGAGAACAAACACATGGATCGATAATATTCATAACACGGCGTCTGAGAAAATATAGTACAGCAAATAGTATTTTAATCAACAAACAAACAGGAGAGAGAGAGAGAGAGAGAGAGAGAGTGTGTGTTAGTAATGCATAAAGATGGAAAAAAATAAAAAAGATGGAAAGAGATAATAAAGAGAGAGACAAAGAGAAAATAGAAGAAAGAGGAACCGAGAGAGAGACAAAGGAAAGAAAAGAGAAAGATGGTGAAGATAGAGAGACAGCAGCATAGTGAAAGACACAAAGGGACAAAAACAGAGATAAAACGAGACACAGAGAGACAGAGAGAAGGAATGAGAGACTGAGAGAGGGATGGATGGATGGATGGATGGATGGATGATCTGTGATGATTTAGGGCTGTTTGAATTACTTGGCTGCTTCTGCCAAGAGGTTACAACTGGCTACAGCGGGACAAAGTTCCGTCCAGTCCACAATAAACATTCCAGTGGCTACAGTGTCCAGGTTCTGGTGCATTCTGAACCCCACTGAGGTGACCAGAAGACCGGACACGGCCTGGGGTTAAGGAGTTGGCTGCCACTGTTGGGCCCTTGAGCAAGGCCCTTTAGCGCTCATATGTGTAACGAGATCAATGTAAGTCGCTCTGGATAAGGGTGTCTGCCAAATGCCCTAAAAGTAAAATAAAGAACTTAACTTGCACAACCTGTCTTCACAGAAGGTGCCAATACTTCTGTATCTGACAGAGGCATTAATATCTCCCTCTTTCGTTCCCTCCACCTCTCTTTTCTCTCTCCTCCTGTCTCTGGGTCTCAGGAGGCCTCCGTCTTTACATTAGCGTGAAAAGGCCAATGCAGGCTGACAGCTACAAATGAGGCTGAGGCTGCGGCACGGCGCTGTCCAAACTCTCAGTGACGCTTTAATCGCACCCAGGATAACCTGCCCTGTGTGAGACATCTCTCACACACACACACACACACACACACACACACAAGCACTATCCTCCTGTCTGTGTGTGTGTGTGAGAGAGAGAGAGAGAGAGAGAGAGAGAGAGAGACAGAATAACCCAGCTATGAGGATTTTATCTATATCTATATATACAGTATATGTGAATGTATAAATATATTATACAGTATGTAAGGATGATTAGATTTGGAGACTCAAAATGACAGAGCGAGATAAATCTGTCATACTCTGTGTGTGTATGTGTGTGTGTGTATGGTTTATAAATGCCATGAGAGGAAGCTAGAGTTATACGCAGTTATAAATGTCACCACAGTCATGCTCGTATCCTCTGTGTAATATAACTCCGGAGAGAAATGAAAAATGTCTCCTCGGGTTTTATGGCCGTGTAGTAACAAAGCCGAGATGCTTTACTCTGACACTGATACACTCTTACTGATGCTGGCGGACTACCAGGGGAATTTAAGCTACTGATCTGGCTGCATCTGCCAAGAGGTTATAAATTTTCCTTCTCATTTTTAGATCCTTGTACGCGCTCAGGTGCC
>JAAGKR010014976.1:0-10629 GCA_011419295.1 Clarias macrocephalus
TGAGTGTCTGCTCTTGGTTCCGGGCCCCGAGTTTCACCTCTGAACACTGCATCTGTTATTTAAAATGGGTAAACCAACCCGAAGACCGGAGAGCTGTCTACGGGAGGAAGGCATGCCGTTTTCAAGTGGACAATTACAACACGATGGACTGTCCTGGAGAAGACATTCACGGACCAAAAACCGGACATAGAGCCGGTCAGAGAAAGGGCACAACATTTACTGATGACAGAAACATTGTGAGATCTGTGAGGAGAACCACAAAGACAAGAGTCAGTGACCTCAGCACCAACCTCCACAGGGCATGAGAGAAGATCTCACACTCCACTGTGAGGAGACATGTGGAGGACACAGCACACGGTGTGAACCACTCATCAGCAGCAGTGAGGGTCAGAAGGTCAGACTGGAATCTGTACCACAACACACTGTAACACAACAACACACTGTAACACAACAACACACTGTAAGACACAACAACACACTGTAACACAACAACACACTGTAACACAACAACACACTGTAACACAACAACACACTGTAAGACACAACAACACACTGTAACACAACAACACACTATAACACAACAACACACTGTAACACACAACAACAACACACTGTAACACACAACAACACCACACTGTAACACAACAACACACTGTAACACAACAACACACTGTAACACACAACACACTATAACACAACACCACACTGTAACACAACACCACACTGTAACACAACAACACACTACAACACAACAACACACTGTAACACAACACACTGTAACACAACAATACACGGTAACACACAACAACACACTATAACACAACAACACACTGTAACACAACAACACACTGTAAGACACAACAACACACTATAACACAACAACACACTGTAACACAACACACTATAACACAACAACACACTGTAACACACAACAACACACTATAACACAACAACACACTGTAACACACAACAACACACTGTAACACAACAACACACTGTAACACAACACACTGTAACACAACAACACACTATAACACAACAACACACTGTAACACACAACAACACACTGTAACACACAACAACACCACACTGTAACATAACAACACACTGTAACACAACAACACACAACAACACACAACAACACACTATCACACAACAACACACTATAACACAACAACACACTATAACACAACAACACACTGTAACACACAACAACACACTGTAACACAACAACACACTGTAACACACAACAACACCACACTGTAACACAACAACACACTGTAGCACAAAACACACAATAACACAATGTAACACACAACACACTAACACACAACACACTGTAACACAACAACACACTGTAACACAACACACTGTAACACAACAACACACTGTAACACAAAACACACAACAACACACTGTAACACAACACACTAACACACAACACACTGTAACACAAAACACACAACAACACACTGTAACACAACAACAAACTGTAACACACAACACACTAACACACAACACACTGTAACACAACAACACACTGTAACACACAACACACTAATACAACAACACACTGTAACACAAAACACACAACAACACACTGTAACACAACACACTAACACACAACACACTGTAACACAAAACACACAACAACACACTGTAACACAACAACACACTGTAACACAACAACACACTAACACACAACACACTGTAACACAACAACACACTAACACAACAACAAACTGTAGCACAAAACACACAACACACTGTAACACACAACAACACACTGTAACACACAACAAAACACTGTAACACAACAACACACTGTAACACAACACACTGTAACACAAAACACACTGTAACACAACAACACACTGTAACGCACAACACACTGTAACACAACAACACTCTGTAACACAACAACACACTGTAACACACAACACACTAACACAACAACACACTGTAACACAACAACACACTCTAACACACAACAACACCACACTGTAACACAACAACACACTGTAACACACAACAACACACTATAACACAACAACACACTGTAGCACAAAACACACAATAACACAATGTAACACACAACACACTAACACAACAACACACTGTAACACAACACACTGTAACACACAACAACACACTGTAACACACAACAACACACTGTAACACAACAACACACTGTAACACAAAACACACAACAACACACTGTAACACAAAACACACAATAACACAATGTAACACACAACACACTAACACAACAACACACTGTAACACAACACACTGTAACACACAACAACACACTGTAACACACAACAACACACTGTAACACAACAACACACTGTAACACAAAACACACAACAACACACTGTAACACAAAACACACAACAACACACTGTAACACACAACACACTGTAACACAAAACACACAACAACACACTGTAACACAACAACACACTGTAACACAACAACACACTAACACACAACACACTGTAACACAACAACACACTGTAACACAACAACACTAACACAACAACAAACTGTAGCACAAAACACACAACACACTGTAACACACAACAACACACTGTAACACAACAACACACTGTAACACAACAACACACTGTAACACACAACAACACACTAACACACAACACACTGTAACACAACACACTGTAACACAACAACACACTGTAACACACTGTATCACAACAACACCCTGTAACACAACAACAAACTGTAACACACAACACACTAACACACAACACACTGTAACACAACAACACACTGTAACACAACAACACACTGTAACACAACAACACACTGTAACACACAACACACTAATACAACAACACACTGTAACACAAACACACTGTAACACAAACACACAACAACACACTGTAACACACAACACACTGTAACACAAAACACACAACAACACACTGTAACACACCACACACTGTAACACAACAACACACTGTAACACAACACATTGTAACACAAAAACACACAACAACAGACTGTAACACACAACACACAACAACACACTGTATCACAACAACACACTAACACACTAACACTGTAACACAACAACACACAACACACTGTAACACACTGTATCACAACAACACACTGTATCACAACAACACACTGTAACACAACAACAAACTGTAACACACAACAACACACTAACACACAACACACTGTAACACAACAACACACTGTAACACAACAACACACTAACACAACAACACACTAACACAACAACACACTGTAACACAACACACTGTAACACACAACAACACACTGTAACACACAACAACACACTGTAACACACAACAACACACTGTAACACAACACACTGTAACACACAACAACACACTAAACACACAACACACAACAACACACTGTAACACAACACACTCTAACACACAACAACACACTGTAACACAACAACACACTGTAACACACAACACACACAACACACAACACACTGTAACACAACAACACACTGTAACGCACAACACACAACACACTGTAACACAACACACTGTAACACAACAACACACTGTAACACAACACACTGTAACACAACAACACACTGTAACACACAACACACTGTAACACACAACACACTAACACACAACACACTGTAACACAACACACTGTAACACACAACACACTGTACACACAACACACTGTAACACAACACACTGTAACACACAACAACACACTGTAACACAACACACTGTAACACAACACACTGTAACACACAACATACTGTGTGTTAGAATTAATCAACACCTTTTGAACAATCACACCAACTTTTATGTAACAGAATGTAAATGGGCGGAGCAAAGTTAAATGGACCACATGAGGAGTTGGGTGGCACATCAGTGGGCGGAGTCAAACAGAGCCTTAAACACTCAAATCTCTGTGAATACACAAAAATCTAATTCTAATCAATTTTATATTTTTGTTTTAACACTCCATGTTAAAATGAATTACATTTCTAGATGACACACACACACGCATGCACACACACACACACACACACACACACACACACACATCAGAGCAGTAAATAAATAAATCCTTATTTTAAATTCCAGCCTGCTGTTCGGTCATCTTGTAAAGTCATTGTGTGTGTGTGTGTGTGTGTGTGTGTGTGTGTGTGTTTTTTCCTCCTGATTGTGACGAGGCGTTTTAAATGTGAATAATTATGCAGGAAGTAGCAGGAAGTCACACACTCACCCATATGTGGGCGATGTTTTTTTGTGGCTAATGAAGTCATGAATATTAATGAGGTAAAACGACCTTCAACACCTTTTGTTCATCTTAGGAACTTCTTGGAGAAAAGTAAAATATTTCTCAGCTTTATTACAGAACGCTCGGTCGGCTTTCAGCTGGTCCTCGCTCTGGTCTGTTGTCACAGCACAAATCCGTGTGTGTGTGTGTGTGTGTGCGAGCATTAGTGTGTCTCTACATGATGCCGTGAGTTTTATTTTAGTATCAGCAGGAGTTCTGCAGTTTTAAAAGAGTTTCTTGCTGTTTCTCACTTCGACCGTCGATCTCCACTAAATCCCTCACACCAAGGCTCAGTAACCATCAGCATAAACCTGAGACTTTTTCTCTCCCAGTATGTCCAGGACAATAAAAACCTCAGCTCTGGTAACACACAAACTACTCGAATAAAGCACTTGTTCATTTGTACTTCATAAGTTGAACTGTTTTATCCTGTACAGGGTCGCGGGAGGTCTGGAGTCTATACCGGGGCATTTGGATGCCGATCCATCACATGGCACACACACTCATGCAAGATTGTGAACACCAGTTAGACTCTGTTTGGACTGTGTGAGGAAACCGGAGGACCAGTTTGTAAATGACACAAACTTGTGTGAGCTTGTGAGCAGCATGTTACAATATTGAATTCTGTTTGGCTAATCGATATTATTTAGAGTTTTCATGGCATTTCATTTCACAAAATTTTACATTTTACACAGCATTATTAATGTAAAGGGGATTGTAAGGGGATACTGGTTTTACAGAGGGGCTGGTTTTTGTCATTTTTTTTGCCTCCCCCTCCCCCTCAAATCGAGCCCTGGCTACAACTGTTGTGTTCCCAATACCAAACCTCTTCTGAACCAGGGACGACAACAGAAACATCTTCCGTGGACTGAGGAGGAAAAGACCTGGGCCGGTATTCACAAAGCATCTTAAGACTAAAAGTAGCTCTACTGACGAAATTCTAAGAAAAATCTTAGAATTATGACATTTTCTTAGAATTTCTCCTTAAATTTAGGATTAAATCTTAGTAAAGATAAAAATGATTCACAAAACATCTTATCCCTAAAAACAGCTCCTAAGGTAAAATTTGTTAAGAGTAGAGAGGAGGACTTTTAAGAGGCTTAAGAGTTTCTCTAGCAGAGGACAAAATGGGGGAAGGAAGAAATATTCTCCAAACACTGAACGTGAAGCTAAAAGTAAACGCTGCTCTTCTGTCCAGTCTGGTTTTCTTGTTGTTTTACTTCCTTCCATCTCTCTTGGATTGTTGGTTACAGACCGTCCCAAAGTGTAACTTAAATAAACTGTCCTGTGATCATGTAAACTGGTAAAAGCTGAGCCATTTTGCTCCCATCAATCTGAAATGAATCACAAGTAATAAAATCAGTTTATTAAATAAATGTTTTTGCTTCAAAACTCGACACATTTTCAACATTTAGCTGTTTAATTAACTTTAAGACATTTAGCCTATAACAGAAACTTTGCATTAAGTAGCCTGTAGTCATGATTATACAGTTTCATTATGATTTCACTGTCTGTTCTATTATCATATATTCTGCATAGCGCATTTCAAGACCTTTACAGAGGTCAGAGGTTATTTTTTTATTAACCAATCACAGTCCTTGAATTGCTGCATCATCCCTAGCAATGGCGTCGACCACGCCCCCTCACTAAGATAAAGGGTTTTGTACTTTCCTTACTCAGAGTTGCTCTGAGAAGTTTCCTAAATCACTTTCAGTCTATGACTCCCAGCTAGGACTTTTTAAGCTAAGATAGGAGCTCTCTCAGTGCATTCTAAGACGCTTTGTGAAGACGGCGTTGGAGCGCTGCCCAGTGGGTGAAAGCGCTTCAGTATCGCCTCAGCACTGCCACAGGATGATCACCTCCATGCCACGCCTCACCGACGCAGGAGTATTCTGTCTTAAAGGAGCCCCGACCAAGTGCAACAACATTTTTTACCAACAAGTTTTTATAATTTTTATAATTTCTGTTTGTAAATTCTTTTGTGATTAATATTAGGGAATATTCAAATATTATGTGATAGTAGATTTTTGCTTTTTATGAGGTGAAAATCATCAAGAATAACCTTGAAATATTTCACTTAAATTTCACATTTTATGACTATAGAATATATGATAGTTTCACTTTTTAAATTATGCTGCTCTTTGTCATGATATTCAGATTGTTAAACGCACTGTATTACAACATTAACATCTCAAGGTTTCTTCCTATCACCATCTCAGGGAGTTTTTCCCTCGGTACCGTCGCCTTCGACTCGTTCATCAGGGACCATCTGATCATTCTGACTCTCACACACTCACATCTCACACACACTTCAATAATTCTCTTTTGATTCTGTAAAGCTGCTTTGAAATGTGACTGTTGTTAAAGCGCTTTAGAAATAAAACTGAATTGAATTAAAATAGTTTAGTGCGCAGTGTTGGATTTGCTTGTTCGTGGATTTGCTCCGCGCCGTGTGTGAGAGGTTCGTATGAACGTTCCGGCACTGACGGATCAAAGCTCTTCACTTCAACAACAAACAACAAATTCAGCATGTTTATGGACTTGCTAGTCTGGATTTTTGATGCCAAGGATTTTCCCACTGTTCCACTAACCCTAATCCTGATCGTCCTGAAATCGGCGCGTTAATCTCCTCTTAATCTCGAGATTGATTTGGATCAGGATCAAATTCCGGTACATGGGAACATTTCCTTATTCACTACATCTGTGAACAGCTGCAGCTCATTTAGAGTAACTGTAGACAAGAGCAGCGTTCACAGGAGCACTTTATAAAATGACTTGATATTAAAAATGATTGTGACGTGACTATCAGACTGAGCGAGATGACTCTAGACCGAGTCCAGTCTCACATGAGGACGAGCTTTGATGTGTTTAAGGATAAACAAGTGGAAACATGGAGCACAAAAACTTATACGCAGGTTTTTCACTTCATTGGTTTAAATTTAATTACTAATGTTTTTACTTTAAGTTTGTCTATTGGAACAGCACAAATTTACACAAGTGTGTGTGTGTGTGTGTGTGTGTGTGTGTGTGTGTGTGTGTTTGCTCTGTCCTTGCTGTGTAACAGTGTTATCACCACATGAACTGAAAATGGCATTTTTGTCCCTGCAGGAGAAAAAAGCAGCACACACACACACACACACACACACACACACACACACACACACACACACACACACACACACACACACACACAATGCTGTTTTTCTGTCTTATCTGCAGTTCTGAAATGAAAGGGAAGTGATGAGGAAGGAGAATGTGTGTTTACCACACACCACTGAATTTAATATTTAATATATATATAAAAACACACACACACACAGTGGGAGGCAAAAAAATACCCGCAGTGCACACACACACACACACACACACACACACACACACACACACACACACACACACACACACACATACAGATAAAGCCAATAAATGTTGAGCAGTTTGTCACAGTTGACAGATTTATAAAGTTAAAAGAGAAAGTAAATGTTCTTTACAGACATGAAGGTCAGAACGTCACACGCTGAGAGCAGTTTAGATTTTATAATATATATATATATATATACATTTACAAACACACACACACACATACACACACACGTGTACACACAATGTATGTGTCTTTCAGCTGTTCATGCAGTGTGATAACAGTATATGGGCTGGACACGCCCACTCTGTGACGTCACACACAGGTTTCCTGAAGAGCCGCGTTGAAGCTCAGATGTCGCAGGGCTGGTTGTCGCCATCTTGGCAGAAGCTGATCCATAAATGGTCAAAATGGGCGGAGTGAACAAAGTCTGGCTGTTGGTTGGAACACGCCTACTTACCTCAGTTACCACCAGATAGCTAGCTTAGGTTTCGCTCAACTAAAATGCTAATGTATTTAATATTACAGCGGTGCCTCTGCATACGAACGCTCCCGCCTCAGGAATTTTCGCCTTAAGAACTGCAGTAGATGGGCCTCGACATACGAAGCATTTTCTGCGTATGAGCGACTGAATCAATTCGAACCGAATGGCGGCAAACTTGTTTGCGTCAGAGGAAAACGAAGCGACATGAGTTCACGTTTTTTTTTTTTTTTTTTGCATTTTGTGTTAGATTTAATGAAGACGTAGCACCATGGGGTCCCAAGAATGTCAGCAAGGACAAAAGGGAGCCGCTTTCAGGTTGGTTTTTAAAGCAGCCGGTGCCGAGAGGAATCATGAATTAATGTTAAGTGAGGTTTAATGTCTATTTATTTCAATTTTTTACTTCATTTACACTTTTCTAAGTGTTTTGATTGTTTTTATTTGCAGAAATATGATTACAGTGTTAGAAACGGGTAACATTGGTAATATTTTTGGGCAGCTGGAACGGATTATCTGCATTTACATTATTTCCTATGAGACAATGCGATTCACAATACGACATCTCACCCTAACAACTCGCCTCCGGACCGGATTAAACTCGGATGCCGAGGCACCGCTGTGTGTGTTTGTGATTGCATTTGTTTGAACTCGGTCACTCCAACCCTACGCCTGATCTCACCTCCGCATGTCACCCTCTGGACAGTTGTCATGTCCAGAACTCTATAGAGTCCAGAAACATGTTTTGGGTGTACCAGGCTGTAGACATGTTTATTTTTGTTCTAATATTGGGGATTTGAAGCTGAGCACTATGGGGAAGTGATGGAGCTGACATGAGTGAGATGTTTGAGAGTTGAGACCACACAGGGTTGAACATATCTTTGTTTCAATTTATGGATGAATAATTATCTCATTATTTCAGATTAATCTGGAACTGAGATGTTTATAGCTGTTGTAACACAAAGGAAAAGATGTGACTTGTTTAATCTTATTGTTCTTTGATTTACTTGAATTATAATAAATATCTGCGGCGTCAGAGGAATAAAGTCCAGACACTCCGCCTCCTCCGCTCTCGGCTCCACTTTAACACTCCACATGCTTTAGAGGCTTCCAGAACCTCTCTGTAATGTTCTTTAATGAAGCTACATCATGACTGCAGTGTGTGTGTGTGTGTGTGTGTGTGTGTGTGTGTGTGTGTGTGTGTGTGTTTGTTTTCTAAGCCTCAGGGTCCAGTTGTGATTTCACGGTCACTGACTGTGTTATATTTATCCTTCCCAGAATGCATCAGTGCCAGTGGGCTACACACACACACACACACACACACACACACAGACACACACAGCATGTTAACTCACATTTCCATAATGAATAGATCAAGCTTTATGTGAGGAGACAAAACGAATCTCAAATACGGAATTATGATTCAAAGAAAGTGGAAAATAAGCAATTACTCCATGTGGGATGTGATCACACACACACACACACACACACACACACACACACACACACACACACACACACACACACACACACACACGACAGTATAAACAGTCTTTCTATTGTTTAGCTCTCTTTAGTGTAGCTCATTGTTTTCTACCTTTATTTTAAATAACCGGAGTTTAAACTTCAGAGTGAAGACAAGAACTGGTTTTGATTGTTAATTTTGTAAGCCTACTACACACACACACACACACGCGCACACACACACACACACACGATGTGTCAGTTCTGATCCCCACGTGCCCAGTGTAGGTGTTTTGGTGGAGGACACGGGCCGGCATGGCCGCCCTGACCGCTCTGCAGCTGCCCTGTGCTGAGTTCTGACTCCTTTCTATCACTTCATCAGCAGTTTGAGCTTCTGTAACGCCGCTATTGGAGGCGACTACATGCAGCCTTCGCTCCCCACGTGCCTCCCGGGGGACCATGACCCTGTCGCCGGGTCACCAGTTCTCCTTCCTTGGAGCACTTTTGCTATGTCCCGACCCCTGCAGCCCGGGAACATCCCAGAAGAGCTGCAGGTTCGGAGACGCTCTGACCCAGTCAGTTTTGCTTCTCAGTCACTCAGATCCTGACACTCGCCCGGTTTTTCCGCCTACAACACGTCAATTTTAAGACCTGATTGTTCACCTGCTGCATTAAACATCACACTGACTGACAGGCGTCAGTATAAGGAGATGACCAGCGTTATTCAGTGAGTTTAATGATAACATTGTCCAGCATAAGTGTGAGTGAGTGTGTGTGAGTGTGTGTGTGTGAGTGTGTGTGTGTGTGTGTGTGAGTGTGCGTGAGTGTGTGTGTGTGTGCGTGAGTGTGTGTGAGTGTGTGTGTGTGTGTGTGTGTGTGAGTGTGTGTGTGTGTGAGTGTGTGTGTGTGTGTGAGTGTGTGTGAGTGAGTGTGTGTGTGTGCGCGCGAGTGTGTGTGTGAGAGTGTGTGTGAGTGTGTGTGAGTGTGTGCGCGAGTGTGTGTGTGTGTGTAT
>JAAGKR010014977.1:5000-10628 GCA_011419295.1 Clarias macrocephalus
ATATATATTTTTAGTGGGCATCAAACAAAAACCTGAAATTAGAAAAGGGTTAAAGTGATTATTTTTAATCTACTAAAGGCACTCCTAAGAGGTGAGGTGCAAAAAAAAAAATCAGGAAAGAAAGTTTTTTTTTTTATTAAATAGAATTATTTCATGAAATGAAAAAATGATAAAACGATTTAAACATATAAAAAGTGTTTTCATTACAGTACATCAAGTGAATACAAAAAAGCAAAACTATTTTAAAAAAGTAAAATAAAAAACAATTTAATAATTGGTGAACACAGTAAAACAGGAAGGAAGACAAAAATCAGAGCAGTTAGTTAGGTGCTGTGTTGTTCAGGGAATTTGGTTGCAGGATGTAATTGTGTTAAACACATCATTTTATGTGTGTTCTATTTTTCTTCTTCTTTACCTCATATCTTTTTTTTTATTTGCTTGTTTCTTTAAATTGTCTCCCTTTTGACAGGGAACTTTCCCTTTTACTTGCGCATTTTTCTTTTTCCCTTTTTTCTTTCTTTTTATAGTAACCACTCATTTGAAGGATTGCGTGTATAGTGAACGGTCCCAGTAAACATATTAGGAGATGTGGCACAAGATGTAACTGAGTGCTGAGGAACGTGTATGGGGATTTCAGTGCAGACTGGGAGGGGACGGTATGTTGTGCGGAGAAGTGGGAGTATTTGTGCGTTTTATCAAACCATAAATCCTGGGGCTCCATCAATTATGTGAAGCAGTTTAGTTGTTTAGGGTTTGTCAGGGAATTGCAGTGGAATGGCTTTAGCCTTAGACATGAAAGCTGGGCTTGAAGCGAGAGTGCCGAACTTGGACTCCATTTACAATGGAAGCTTCTTAATGGCCAACCATACCGATGCCATGGTTGGAACTGTGGGCCCTCTTCTGATTAGCTGTATGTGGCCCCCTTTCCCAGGCCCTGCAGCAGAGTCACACCAAGTATCATGCTGGAGACCACTGCTCTACATTTCTTGTCCGGAAAGAATTTTAGAAGAAAACAAAACTGGCACTCACATTGTGGCATGCCCAGCGACGAGTGCCACAGGGTGTTGTGCACCTACTCCACCCAGATCAGGTGTTCCACATGAAAAGGGTTTGGAGGATGCCAAACAACTGAGGGAGTGCTCTAGATCTTGGTTGACCCTTTTAGCATATCCATTTGATTCTCGATGGAAGCCAGAAGACAGGCTAACTGTAAGAGGTTACAAAAGGTTTTCCAGTGTCAGTTGGTGAGCTGTCTGGTTCCTAGTCTGAAACCAAGTCTGCTGGTAGGTTGTGAAGAAGTAGCTGCTCTATCTCCCTGACTGAAGGAAGTTTAGGTAGTGGGATGAACTTACATGCTTTGAAAAAGTGATCTACAATAACTGATATTATTGTATTCCCTCAGAATATTAGTAAATGAAAGCTGGGACCATGTAGGGGTGGGTATTGGCAGCAGGTGACTTACTGCAAGTGTCATCATGTTCATTGACTGCCTTGAACAAAGTACCCCACACACACCCAGAGATTCGCCCATCCCGGCCCATCAGAAATGTTGAGGTAGAATTTCTCGTGTCCAGGGTGTCCTGAAAATGGGGACAAAATTGTGGTTATGTGGAACCGGGATTTCTTTAGCTTATCAAAAAGGCTGGTTTTTAAGAAAAGTTGCAGCAACCAGTGCCCATGTAAATATGCAAAACACTTTTTCAGGCAGTGAGATGCTTAAAACCAAAATATTGTCCACATAAACAAAAGTAAAATGGTTTAGGGATTTCCAGAGGACCTCGTTTATGAAGCACTGAAAGACCACTGGAGCACCTCTTAAGCAAAAATGCCATTAAAAGGTATTCTTAGCGTCCTAAGGGAGGGATGAACATAGTCGTCGACTCATTTTCTGGCCTGATGCGAATCAGATAGAACACACTATGAATCTAACTTATCACCTTCTGAAGGCACTCAAACGCAGAATTCATCAAGGTTCTGAGGGTGTCAGTGACGAAGATTGAATACGCTTGAGAAAACTCTGGGGACACCACACCAAACCAAAGGGGTTAGCCCATCCAGTGTTGATGGAGAAACCACAGAAACCCTAACACTAGTAGAAAGTTGGTCTTCCAGTGTGTTGGCCCAGTTGCAGCATGTCAGGCACGGGCTGATTGGTTATGGGCCCTGACTCCAAGGGTCATCAGGGTCATCCATCCAGTGCTGCAACCAGAATGGAATGTCCAGGTGAATATGGCCAAAATGAAAAGACCTATGCATCGAGGGAGATTCAGGTCATCACATGTCCTCCTCCCTGAGATGACTCCAGCCTAGTGAGAATGGCGACGACTGACCTGCCCACAATGCAAGCAAGAGCCATTACAGCCACGTGAGGCCTGACACTCAGCTCAGCAGCACCTAACTTCATGGGGTCCCCCAGGGATTCCTCAGGTTCAGCATCCTGAGGAGCAGGTACGGCTGCGTGCCTGTAACCCGTGAACAAACCAGTTAATCCGGTGTCCTGCCTGCCGCTTCTCAATTTTAGCTGACAATCTGGCATGAGGCTGAAGCAGTGCCTGCATTTGGCTTAATCGCTGCAACAGAAATTCTCTGTTTCTCTTTCAAGCATAAATTTCTCTCCCACTTGTCATTTGTGTTTTAACTTTTCTCTTTTGAGCCAGTGTCCGCATGCAGAGTGAGTCATTTGGGAGGTTTATTTACTGGCGTAACCAGGTTCCACACGTTTTGCACGTTTTGCCTAGCAACCGGGGTTGTAGTAGCCCTCAGAACTGCCTGCCCAGATATATAACCATCGATATGGTGACGTTTTCTGTTGCTTATTGAACAATTATTGCATGAAGTCTTCAGTGTAACTTTGTGACTTTTCCGAGGTAAAGATGCAAATCTTCAGGACAAGAAAAAGTAAGAAGAGAAAGAGACAAAGAGAGAGATAGAGAGAGAGAGAGAGAGAGAGAGAGAGAGAGAGAGAGAGAGACTGGTCTCAACCTGGTCCTGGAGTGTTTGTAGGCGCTAAACCAGAAGAGAAGCTAATGTCATGGACGCCTCGCAACATCGTTATACACAACAATAAATTAATAAAAAGTACAATGAGTGAGTTTTTGATAACAAAACATTTGGTAGACTGTTAAAGCAAAACAACATTCAGTTTTTTTTGGGTGGTAACAGTTACTTAGCGTTATCTCAGCTCTCCCATCTAACACACACACACACACACACACACACACACACACACACACACACACAGTCAAACGCTTCCATATTGTTTCAATCTTTTCATTCACACCCGGGCCAGAAATCAATTCCGCGCGTGTCTGTAATGCGGCGAGTGGTTTAGCCTGCGGCGGCTGAGCCGTGAGTTAGCACGCTGCAGCCGGCTCCTCGATCTGCTGACACGCTCACAAAAACCTCTCTCAGCAAAACAAACCAGATGAATTGACTCTCGCGCGCCATTAAAGCGTCCGTCTGTGCCTCAGTGCTTCCTTAATATCTGCTGCGCGATTAAGACGGAGCCATCAGCAGCGCACTTCATGGATGCAGATCGTGTTTGCATTCGCATGCATTAACAAACCCACGTGTTAATTTCACAGCAGCACAGAGACTGAAAATTGAGCTACCGACAGCCGCCGTGTAAATTTAATTGTAGTACACAGAACCCTGGCAGAGTCACGTAATATATACATTTTTCATAGTTTGTTCGCTCTTTTTACTAGATTGTGAGCACGAATTAACCGAAACGTTGAAACAAATTGTATCTTGTACGCACAATTAGAACAAATGAACAAACTAGGAAAAAGATTTTCTCTTGTTTCAGTACTGCACACCCCAAAGTGCCTTGCATAAGTATTGACCCCACTGGCATTTGTCATATTTTGTGTTTAAGCAAACTGAGATGAACTAGATGAGAGATACACGTCATGAATCTACATATGTTGTAAAAACTATTTTTTTGGAACGGTAATGATTACAACAAGTGACGTTCTGACAAAGCGTATTAAGATAAAACAGCAAATTATCTTGTGCACATGCAGAAATTAACAGGAAGGTTTACCAAGAAAAAAATAATTAAGAAACTTGCATACATACAAAATTTCTATTCTGTTTATACAATATAAAATTCTATTTTCTCAAGCTATCTTTTCTGAATGGATGTTTTTAAGGTAATTATCTATTAGGATTTGCACAACAAATTGGGCATAACTTTTGGAAACTCTAAAAAAATATCATGTGGAAATAAAATTGTGCACACAAATTTACATTTTTTAAGTATGTAGATTTATTTTTTATTTGTGTTTTTCAAAAGTCTTGTACAAATTTGTCATTTTTACAATATTTTGGAAAATCTAATTTAAAAAAAATCATTTGAGAATAAAATTACAAAGTTCCATGTGCGCACATTTAAAAAGAATAATAATAATAATAATAATAATAATAATAATAATAAATGTGTATATATGCTTTTCTTTTCTTTTCTTTTCTTTTTATTTGGGTCTGTGTATTTTGCAAAATTCCTTGTACAAATGTATTTAAATATTTACAAGATATTTTTAGCTGAAAGAAAACTAATGCGGTGCGCATGTGATAATAACCAAAAAAGAAAACATTACATCATGTCCTTCTCGATCGTTTTCTTTTGACTTAAAACAAAATATTTTAAGTATTAATTTACTTTATTTTTTTTATTTTACTTATTTATTAAGATTCCCTCCTCCGCCACCAGGACAGAACTTTCCTTTCATTGCTGTGAGATCTGTAGGCGGTGATGGGGAACCCCGGCAGGCTGCAGGGCTGCGTCTGGGCCACCAGGTGGCGCTGCAGCTCTTCCTAATCCTCCTGCAGTAAGTTCAACCTTCAGCTCCAGAAGTGAGACAGGAGAAGGGGGTTTGGGAGAAGAGCTGACACACTGAGCATCCTGAGCATCCTGCGATGCGGAGGCAGCATCCTGATGATCCGGCGCAAAGATCACAGCAGATCAGATCAGACCAGATCAGATCAGATCAGATCAGATCAGATTAGATTAGATTAGAATAAAGTGTGTGTGTGTGTGTGTGTGTGTGTAAGAGAGAGAGAGAAGGTGCGTGTGAGTGTTTATGATCTCCGCGTGTTACTCTATAGCAGTGTGTGTGTGTGTGTGTGTGTGTGTGAGAGATCACGGAGCAGGAGATCAGCGCTCGAGCTCACTTCTCATGCACGTCGCGCGCGTCGCTTGGCTGCTGCATCTGGACCCCCCCCCCCCCCCCCGTCTCTCTCTGTCTCTCTCTGTCTCTTCCTTTCTTTCTCTCTGTCTCCACTTGCAGCGACGGACACAGTTCCTTCTACCCTTTTCTCTCTCTCTCTCTCTTTTATTTTTTTAATACCACACTCTGATTTCTGTGTGTGTGTGTGTGTGTGTGTGTGTGTGTGTTGGACAGTATTGTGCATGAGAGAGAGAGAGAGGGGGGGGGGGGAGAGACTCTGAGATGAGCAACGTGCGCTGAATCTAAAGCAGAGACTCGGATGGACAGAGTCTGACGCTCGAGTGATCGGATCCTGGGGGGACAAACAGCGCCGCATGAATTAAAACAGCGCGCGCTCGGTCCGAGAGAAAGTGAGACAGACACACACACACACACACACACACACACGCACGAAATC
>JAAGKR010014978.1:0-10625 GCA_011419295.1 Clarias macrocephalus
TACTGAGTGATTATGATCTTTCTGACATGTTTAATGAACAACATTTAATTACCACTATTTTAATAAAAACAGAACAGAGTGTGTATGTTCAGAAAGCTGACAGCGACGTGACAGGACATCTTCTTGATTTTCTGCCTTTGATGCTTCTTTTTATTTCTCTTGCATTACTGATAATAGAGCTCTTGCTAACCTTCCAGTATTAGCTAGGACCAGTGAGAGTGTTGCCATGGTTACGTGGTTGAGAGAAATCGGTCATGTTGTTAAATGAAATGATCTAAAAATGACGCCATGTGTTTATAGCCGTTCATAAATCTGTAAATTGACTGGAGAATAAGATTATACCTCAGTGAAATGAGCGCTGCAGGTAAATCCAGGTGCAGCTTCAGCGCCGGCTCTTAAACACCACCTGCGATATCATCACGGCACCAAAGGCACAAACACAGAGCGTATAATACGATGGTTACGCTGCCGGTTTTATGTTTTACGACGACACGTAGCAACACAGTGATAATCAGCGACCTCACATCAAACCTCAAAGCATGACATGGAGCCGAGAGCGCACACATGAAAGCGTCGAGGTGCTCGCGGCCACCCACACATCCAGCAAAACACGTGGAGATAAGCACCGAGCCAAAGTAAATACCTGTCCCTGCATTCAGAGCGCTGCCTTCCTCTATAATCAGAGATTTGTAAAAAGTCGTACAGCGACTTTTTAGCATCAAACAGCTTCAGATCTAAATTCCTAACAAATGTTAACAAAGTTTAGCCATGAGCGAGAGCTAATACACACACCAGTGTAAGCTATCTGATGCTGCCTATGCTTTGTATTCGTGTTGGGACAGCTAGCGATTAGCGCAGCTGAGGTATTAACATGCTGGCCAGTGTTGGAGAAATAAGGAAATAAAGCTGTTAGTTAGTATTAGCTTATGAATTCGTGCTTTCATTGTTGAAACAAGGTATAATTTAGCATCAGGAAATAAAATCTTTTTCTTTTAAGAATCTCTTATTTTATATAATCTTTTATTCCCTAATGTTAGTACGTTCTGCTTATGTCCTCAAACCTGGAAATCAGTTCATACACAAAACATGCAGTAGCTTGAATAACCACTAGGGGCTGCAAAACGGAGTTAATTCCAATAGAGGCCCAATTTAAAATGTCCACATTTACAACAGAAATAAACATGTTTACAGCCTTGTACAAAAAAAAAAAAAAAAAAAAGTTTTAGTTTCCCTAGTTAGATTTTACATTCATTCTTTTTTTTATGTATCTAATCAGCTGAAATTATATTAAGCCATAAAATTATACATCATTTACGAAATGTGTGATTTGAATCAGCCATGCTAACTAATACATAAATAAAATAAATACACTATGCATCACTTTTAAACTGGAATGTACGTAGGAGTTGACGCGGGACGACATGTAGGGTATGGAGTGTGGAAGTTCAATTAAATGCATTAGCATACACATTTACGTTAGCCACCTTTACATTTTAGATAAGCTAAAGCTAAAGTTGCTAGCTTGTGGTAACTGAGACAAGTAGGCAAGTTCCAAACATAAAAACTCCATATCGGTGATACTGTACCTGCAGCAGCGCTCACACTCTCTCTGTCACTTAATACATTTATTGTAATGATAGAATTTTATCAGTGGCAATAAATAAGGCCTATTACTTTTGCTCACTGTTTAGATATTAAAGCAAATTTATTAAAAATAAAAAATCTTTTCATGGAAAAGTTATTCACGTTTAAATGAGTAATAGTGACATGGTTTTAAATATCGGATTAAGTCCTAAGGACATACTTGACTCCGCCTCTGACCACACCCCCAGCCCAGCCTTAGAATTTTTTTACTTTGACATACAGCATAAATATTTGCATGTTAGATAAAATAATCCCTGACCCCAAACCTTTTCCTTTTATATATTTTTTCGTTTTAGAGCAGGTGGGGAAATAAACAACCTTACTTCTATTTTTAATGTTGCCTTTTGAAAAAATGTTAAATAATTTTGATCTATTCTTAATCTAAGTAAAAAAAAAAAAACATTCCAAAACAAAACATTAATAAAACTTGTAGAATATTATAAAAACAATTAAACAAAAAAAATTTTTTAAAGAGATTTTTCAGCTTGCAGTAAAGACAAAATTGCAATTTAAAAAAGTCTTGTATGTTGCTTTATGGGTGCAAAAGTAAAAGCACCCAGTGCAGTCTTATTACCTGCCTTGCACTAACACGCTGCTTATAAAATGATCACACAGTAACAGAAGAGTCTTTTATTGTGTTCAGAAGGGATGTAATCTTTTCCAAACAGATTTAAGATGCTGAATGGGTTTGTTTATATGTACTGCGTGTTCAGAAATCCGTTCAGGCGCCTCATTTCCGCGCCCGAGACGAACACGTAATTATAAGCTCGGCATCTGCTAATGGAGGACAAACGCTGATGAGCTTTTAGTTTTCTTATGGGTTTTTTCTGTTGTTTTTATTATTATTATTACACTATGTAGCAGAAATGTTGTCCCTGGATAGAGGAGTATTATTATAATCACCAGTCTTCAGTCCAAGTGTAGAAAATGGCAATTATTTCTTTCAGCCTTTGCTTTTATGGATAATGAATTTAATGAATTTTCATTTGCATGAGGTCGGAATTAAAAACCACACATGAATCAAGATTTACATGTATTTATATTAAAGTTATACAAAAACGAAGACGAATATTTATTTATTTTTTTTTTTTTTGATTTATCAAATGTCTCTGGCCCCAAACATGTTTTCATTTTAGTAGTGCGTACAAAAGTGACTTTTGTCTCCTAAAAGCCCTCATTAAGTAAAAATGTAGTCCAATCCAAGACAAGATCGAGACATTCAACGAGACCAGGGTTGTCCTCAGGAACTAGAACATCACCCTACAGTATATATCTAGAAAACTATGTTCTGGAAAATAGGTACACCTAAAAATGTCATTACGCGGGTCACAAAAGAAACGTTTAAAGAGAAAAATCTTTTGTTCTCATTTACTTTAAGCAGATGTTCATATACGTGTTACATTTCAGCTTTCTAGTATTATATTCCTGTTTGTCCTGTTATGCCACGGACCAAACAATCGACAAACACGTTAGCTAGCGGCAAACACCACTTTCTCCCTAGGAAGCAAAAAAGTATAAAAATTTGGTTCCCTGGTGTTATCCATCTTCGTCTGTTATGTGTTTATGGTTCGTTTCTCAGAAACTCTGTTTGAAAGTAGCTTTAATGATGATGCTGCTATAGTGAAGTTCATAGCTCACGTATGAAGGTGAGTCAAAAACTGACCGCACTCACTGCCGGCTCACTCACTTTTTAACGTAACCTCTTTGCTTTTCAATACACTTTGTTCATCTGTTAACAAGCTTCCGTATTTCCTCATTAGAAACGTTTTAGGCTGAGCTGCGAGCCATGAATGCACTGCTGTCTTCACTTTTAGGGGAATCAAACAGGTGAAAGTCTGATGGGGTGAGATCAGGACTATAGTGAGGAGGCTTTAACACCTCCGAGAGTCGACAGTGTGTGCAGCAGTGTGTGGATGTGCATCGTCACATGAGATCACGTCACCCTCTGCTATATCGGTCCTTTGTGTTTGTGCTTCATCTCTTCAATAAGCGTCTCTCTGTAACGAGCTCTGTCGACTGTCGAACCTTTTTCCTGATGGTGTTCCAATACTTCTGGCCCTTGAGAATCCCGGAAAACTGTAACCATTGATGAATTTTTCAGCTGATGGTCGACTTTTGAGCTTTTTCTGTGATTGAGGATGTTTCCGTTCCAGACCCTGCCGTTTACTCTCAGGCTCGTAGTGAAGAATCCGTGTCTCGTCACCAGTAACGATTCTTTTTCACCTTCCCTATCCATTCATATACACTTCTTCTGCTCTTCTTTCATGCAAATCGCAAGGATCATTTCATGCTCGGACCATTTTTCGTCACTGCACGTTATGGTACAAGGCAATGAAATCTAGTCAGCATCTGGTGCAACTGTTATGAACAGTGAATAATTTTTAAGTTCTGAAGAGCGCAATCCTGAGTATGTACAGTTTATATACAGCAGCGAGTTTTGGACAGCCGTCGTTAGGAGTCGTGCAAAATATACGGTATTAAGTGGAGTGCGGATTATTTTTGACTCACCCTCGTATTACTATGACATCGTGTTAAATAAAATAGAGTAAGAATATGTGAATGAACAGTGTGAAGAGCGCGCGGTGGTGGTGCAGAGGGGTGTAAACGATGTAGTGTGTGTAAGTAGCAGACTTGAGTGGAATTAAAGTGGCAGTCGAGTGTAAACAGTCAGCAGAGTAAACTGTGATAACATGAACAGGGATTTAAAGAATAAATATAAGAAATGTAAAGAGAAAACCTGAATAGCAGCGAAGTGGCTGCGCATATGGATGAGAATATCGGATGGTGGTAAAAGTTCATCTCTCGTCCAATGGGCTTATCCTAAGCTTATCCGGCTCAGTGCACAATAGTGTACCAGCGCTGTGACGAGCAGCCGTATGGTGTCTTCACTTCTACACCCGACCTGCTATCATATGGAGCAGTGGAAGCATGGACACCTTTACGGCCTGGTACGTTCTGTACATGCTGCATGCTTTACTGTTTGTAGAGATGAGATGCACGCTATCCCTCGTGGTTATGATGTCACGTGAGGACAGACGACACCGCTGTGTGTTGTTAGCAGTCGAAGGCAGAAGAAACTGCTGATCATGTTCAGAGCGCCTCTGCAGAATCCTGTGTCTGGCTGAGATATACTGTATACTGTGGCACAGGAGAAGCTTCCACAATTCCCCACTGAATCATCTGGGTGCGCTAGTTCACCTGTCACCTCTAGCGCTCTCCAGATGTGAAGAATTCTGCACTCTACACCCGTAAAAGATTGGTAACATCACAATATGAAGATTAAAGAACCTGAACTTCTTTAAACCCTAGAATCTCCTGCGTAAAGGGTAAAAAATATCAAATGAATTTCCCACAGATCTCCTACCTGGAATACAGTATGGATGGGTTTGGGATCGTCCTCAATGAACCTGAAGCTCCAGTTAGAAACACCAAGCAACGACTGTGGCCTACAAACATAGCCGCTAATTAAACGTCTAATCAAACTTCCTGGAGTAGATTTCACCAACACTGGAGTATAGGAATGATGAGGCAAAAATGAGCAACTCTCAAAATGAGAATGTTATTATTATTATCAGGGGCGCCGCTAGCAATTTTGGGCCCTATGACAAAATATGCGATTGGGCCCCCCTACCACACCCACTAGTAGTGTTATTACTAATAAAGCAGATCTCTGGGGGGCCCTAAAGGGCGTGGGCCCTTAGAATCGTCCTAACTTTCCCCCCTTAGCGCCGCCCCTGATTATTATTATTATTATTATTATTATTATTATTATTATTATTATTATTTGGTTATAGCAACAGCCCAAAACACCAATAAAACCATGTGATTATGTGTATCTGTGTTATTTCTTTGCCTATGTGACCCTTTTTATTTGTTCAGTCATTTTTGTATACTCGGTTAAAATTAACTAAAGTTCATTTCTAAACGTCATTTCATCTCCCACCTCATGAAATGCTGTGTGATTCTACCTGACTCAACCAATAATGGATTTATTGATTGATTTATTTATTTGAACTTTGCTGTCAAATTCTTGGTTTTATTGCTTTTACCCGGTTGTTAATGTTTTTTAGTCACCTGATCTGATTGTATGTTGATCCTGAACGCTTTCTGACAGATTTCTACAGTAACCGCTCGCTCACAGGACCATGTATGGACAAGTCTCGACTAAAAACTCTCGACTAAAAACTCATGAATATGGTGAAGATTTCCTAAAGGAGAGTTTTTTTGCTATCATTGATGGAAGGAGTCTCCAGTGTCAGCGCCGTGTAACAGTCAGAGGTCAAGCTGTCAGTTTCCCGACGTCTTCAGGACTAAAGAGAGGCGGGTAGGAGAGCGAGTGTTTAGAGCTGCTGTAACGTCAGTGAGAACAGGAACGCGCTGGTGTGGCTCACGTTTCTCAACATGCAGTGTAACTGAGAAGAGACATCATGTTATTCAATAAATAAAAAATGTACATTTCTGGTAAAATCAGCATTTTTTGGTCCTAACTTTGAGTGCAGTGTGTGTGTGTGTGTGTGTGTGTGTGTGTGTGTGTGTGTGTGTGTGTGTGTGTGATTCTTTATTTCTTTAATAAGGGCTTTGTGCTGCCTGTGTGTTCCTGTACTCGCACTAAGACAGCAAATGTCTACAGATTTGCGAGGCTTAGCTAAATTACTGACGCTGAACAGCCACATGAAATGAGAAAGCTGCAGTTCAAATTCACTGCTTTTCCTCCTCAGCCGACGCCGGCGCAGGTTCAGCGTTTAATTTCAGGAAACTCTAAGCCGCACAAAGAAGTGGCAGCTCTTTTGTCGTGTTTTTTTTGTTGTTCTTGGTGCTGAGGTGGCAGTCGAGCAGGCCGAGCTTGTGTTAGCGTGTTAGCGTGTTAGCGCTCTACGCAGGACGTGCTCTTCCTGAACTGTGTTCTCATTTTCCACTGAATAGGCCTCCTGCGCTTTTCTTGCACGCGCTTCCTCTCGTTCCTGTGTTGTCATGGGCAGGGCGCAGAAATTACCTCCACCACGTGATTGTCAACCTGTCAGGCTAAATCTCAGCGATAATACACACGCGCGCCCTGTGGGCATCCAACACACACACACACACACACACACACACACACACACACACATGTCCAAATATTCACTCGGTAATAATAACCAGTTTTGTCAGACGCAGGATTCTGGAGTTAACAACTTTGACCTGACATTTTAACAAATTACAGCAAATTTAAAGACACTAGAAATGCAACTTCACACCTGCAGCTCTGTTCGATTCTATTCAATTCTATTTTATTTGCATGTGTCTTTTAACAAAGCAGCTTTACAGAAATAGGATTTCTATATATACTATATATTGAAATGTAAAAAAAAAATAGTTATGGTTTTATCAGTTTGTCCTTAACATACATCAATATGTCAATAAGCCTTTGAGTTTATGTATATGGATGAGGGGAAGGTCGCTTGCTGTACCGTGTTTTTAGCAACAAAAAAAAAAGAACGAAAAAGAAACATAGAAAGTCTCTTTCACCTCCTTTTTCATGGAAAAAAAGGGAAATGTACCTCAATTAGAGCTATTTTTAGCATTATATTTTAATTGGCTATATTTTATTTTAAAAATATTTATTTAAAGTATTTAATGCATTCTTTAAAACAATATATATATATATATTATTTTGGTTAGTGCATTTTGGAAAAGAAAACATGAGCACTTTATTTCTAACCGAATCTTTATTATGTAATGTTTTTATTTTGAAGAAAAATGCATCTGTATTTAGTAAAATTTATGTTTTAGTATCTGTTTTTAAATAAAAAATCAGTACCTTTATTTCATCATTTTTATACTTGTTTAATGAATAAAGAAAAAAAAACCACCTCTATTTTTATTTTAGTAGCTAAACATTTAATTCATATTATTTAATTTAATCTGTATGTTCACGTAATTTTAGTACCTGATTTTTATTACGAATAAAAAGGGCTCAGTTTTTATATTTAATTTAGTAATTTATTTAATTTCTTTTATGAGAAAAGAAAAAAGAATTATGATGATAATTCAAAATGTAAAAAAAATATTTTAAAAAATCAGTAGCACTAAAATAACATACAACATAAAGTTACATTTATTTTTAATAAGTTGCATTTTAATTATAATATATATTTACACTGGGCCGAGTGATGAACATGGTGTGGATTCTGATCCCTTTATAACGTCAGATGTTTGATGGCTCAGACTGAGGAACAGACGTGTAAAGTCCTCGGCCTTGATGTTTTAATCTGAATAAAGCTCAGGACGGCTCTGTGTGTCGTTAATAACCGGCTCTTTCAAGTTTGCTGTTTAACACGTTACACTTATCGTTTAGTCACGTGGTACAGTCACGTGGTACAGTCACGTGCTACAGTCACATGGTACAGTCATGTGGCCATGTGTGTGCTGAATGTTGTAGCTCTTGTGATGATTTGCTGATACATTTTTTTAAAAACTTACAACATTTGCTGAATAAAGATCTGACTCTGACTTTACTGATTTTAATGACGTTTCTGACTCTGACTTAAATTCTGAATGTGAATTAAAGTTTAACACTGACTCTGATTCTGATATACTGTAACTTAATCTGACTCTAACTTTGACACTGTTTCGGATTTTAATTATATTTGATTCCGACTCTGATTCTGACTCTAAATCTTTTTATGAATTTGCTTCTGACTCTGATTCTGACCAAACAGTGATTGTGTTTGACTCTGACACTTACTCTGATTCTGAACCTACTATGCTTACTTATGAATTTTAATCTGACTCAGATTCCGACCTCTGATTCTTTTTTTTTTCTTTTGGATTTTTACCCAATTTTTTCCCTAATTTAGTCGTTTCCAATTCCTCCTCGTCACTAGGGGGCTCCACATTAAAGCTACCACTCAGTCAGGAGGGCCGAAGACTATCACGTGTTTCCTCCGAACCACGAGACACCAGCCGGACGCATCTTTTTCGAGCTGCTCGCTCACGCACCATTGGGGGCGGAGTAACACACACGGCGCTATCCGCTCCTTCCGCTCGCGTGAGCTCACGGACGCCCCTGACTGGCTGTAGAGCCGTGATTAATGTGGGAGCACTAAGTACCTCTCACCCCTCCCCTCTGAGAGAGCTCGGCCAATCAGCTCCCTCTAGACCTCCGGCTGCGAGAGGTTACAGCACCACCCGGGAATCGAACTCGCGATCTCCGGATGATAGGGCGAGAACTGCACCACTGTGCCACTCGGAGGCCTCCAAACTCTGATTCTGGCCATTCTGTGATTTTTACAAATGTGATTTTTATTCTGACTCTGATTTTATCCCTCTCTCAGTTTCTGACTCTAATTCTGATTGTGACTTGAGTCATTGTTCGTATCCTTGTGCAATTCATTTTATGGAATCGATTCTGATTCTGACTCTGACTCTGACTGGGACATGCATATGCTGAACGTTCTTACAACATTTGGTAAATAAAAATAATCTGATTCTGACTCTGAACCTACTGTGACTCTTTAATGAATTAGATTCTATCCCTGACTATAACTGTAATGATTGAAAATCTAAATTTGACACTGACTGATTCTGACTCTAATCCTACTGTGATTCCCTTTATGGATTTGATTAAACTGTGTTTCTGACTCTGATTTTAACCAAACAGTGTTTCTTGTTATAGATTTTATTCCGATTTTCACTCTGATTCTGAATCAGAATCCTGAAGTTAATCTCTCGCCCAAGTCTCATAACAGAGAGCTATCCGCACTTCTTTCTTCACTGTACCTGTGTGTGTGTGTGTGTGTGTGTGTGTGTGTGTGTGTGTGTGTGTGTGTGTGTGTGTATTATCAGATAAGTCAGCGCCATCAGAGTTCCCATGCTGTTCGGTTCTCCTATTCACTGTGATAACGATCTGAGAAATCTCAGCGCTACGAGATAACAGGTGAGAGTGACAAAACGAGGCTTCTTAGTCTGTTGACTCACGGCGGCTGGCTGTGAAAGACACGAACACAGAGACTCGCGGCTTCCTTATCACCGTGTTCAATCCAAACGTCCCCTATACACTGATCTGAGAGCAGTCCGTGAGAGCTCCGGCGTGGCCCCGTGTGTGTGACAGGAGCGGGTGTGAGCAGACCCGGGGTCAGCAGTCGGGAGAAGGAACGGCGTGCAGACGAGGTGATGGAAGGCGTGCAGTCTCTGGAGAGATGGATACAGGTGAGTGCACAAGAAAAGGGCGCGGACGGGCGAGAAGACGGAACCGAAACACTGATGCGGCTGCATTCCGAGAGGTTCATGATGTGAAACCGCAAAGCAGCAGGAAACAATGATCGCATTCATCACGCGTCATTTTCCTGCTCTTTTTATCTTCAGGCTTTTTTTTTTTTTACTTTCACCTCAGCCAGAAGTAATACTGAGGATCCTGACCTCATTTTACCAAATAGGGCCTAGAGAGTGATTATACACAGGATACCACACACACACACACACACACACACACACACACACAGGAAATATACTACACACACCTCGGAAGTCTGTGTTGTTTACTTTGCGTATTAAAGGTATAATTTATACAGAGCAGAAACAATGTTTGTAATTCTGTATGTCAGTAAAATGCAACAAGATTAAAGGTGTATTTCAGTGTTTTCCCCTTTAATCTTTATCCCCTGTATCTGTAATATATTTCTGTGTGTGTCTGTGTGTGTGTGTGTCTGTGTGTGTGTGTCTGTGTGTGTGTGTGTGTGTGTGTGTCTGTGTGTGTGTGTGTGTGTGTGTGTGTGTGTGTGTGTGTGTGTGTGTGTGTGTGTGTGTGTGTGTGTGTGTGTGTGTCTGTGTGTGTGTGTGTGTGTGTGTGTGTGTGTGTGTGTGTGTGTGTGTCTGTGTCTGTGTGTGTGTGTCTGTGTGTGTCTGTGTGTGTGTGTCTGTGTGTGTGTGTCTGTGTGTGTGTCTGTGTCTGTGTGTGTGTGTGTGTGTGTCTGTGTGTGTGTGTCTGTGTGTGTGTCTGTGTC
>JAAGKR010014980.1:0-10617 GCA_011419295.1 Clarias macrocephalus
CTGTCTCTCTCTCTCTCTCTCTCTTTGTCTCTCTCTCTCTTTGTCTCTCTCTCTCTCTCTCTCTCTCTCTCTCTCTCTGTCTCTCTCTCTCTCTCTCTCTCTGTCTCTCTCTCTCTCTCTCTCTCTCTCTCTCTCTCTCTCTCTCTCTCTGTCTCTCTCTCTCTCTCTCTCTCTCTGTCTCTCTTTGTCTCTCTCTCTCTCTCTGTCTCTCTTTAATCTGTTTATGCTGGACGCCTGATTTCTGCCGTTTCTCCTGTTTATGGATTTGTCCTTCTGGCTGTCCTGGGTGCGTGTGGGCGTGGCCTCATTTAATTGCAGACTTACTGATCGGAGTGTCACAAACTCAGCACCTAACGCCTGTTAAACGTGTCACAGCCCCGACTCCTGCAGCCAGAAAACTTTTTTCAAAACTTTTGGCCCCCTCTGTAGTGTCGGGTTCCATGGCACACCAAGCGTGATCAAGAATATTTCAAGAAGTAAACGATCTCAGTTAAAATCATTTTAAGATCCTTTTAAGATAAAACCTGGGTTTGAGACTAATTGTCTGACAGAGTTTGGAGAAAAAAGCAGATCGGAGGCGTTTTAACACGCACATCTTTTGATGATGTAACGCCATAAAATGCGTTTCTGTTGCGCCGCTCAGAAGCTCGTGCACTCGGCACAGCATGGGTTCTACCCGAGGCGGATCGGTCATCAAGTCTGATCACACTGAGATCCAGACGATTCCAGTCACTGTCTGATTGACCGGTGCGTCTCTATTATGAACGTCAAAATTATTTAAAAATAGATTTTGGGGCTAATGTGGCGAGACGTGAATTGGGACACAAAAGAATCTGGAATCAGAACCGAATTAATTTTCCCTCGTCTCTGATTACACACAGGATAATTAAACGTCTGCATAGAAAACTATGTAAAAAGATTCTTTTACTCTGGTGTTTGGTGTATATGGGCGGGGCAGTTGTGGGGCTGTTGCGAGGGCGGCTATAGATAAATACAGATGTGAGCTCCGAGGGAAACAGCTGGGAAACACTGCTCTGTGAGAGGTCTGTGCAGATCATGTAATGGTGCTGACACACACGCACGCACACGCGCGCGCACGCACACGCACGCGCACGCACACACACACACAGTACATTTCCAGGTGGATTGTTAATATTTTATTGTTGTTTTGTTGCACACTGTCGTATAAACAGCAGGTTTTAGTGAAACGTCAAGTCGAACCGAGTGGAGAAGGTTGAGGTTCGAGCCGTGTGGATTTTAAAGAGTCTCTGACCGAATTGCATGCAGCTTGTCTTTGTGTCAGTATTAATAGCAGGCTTAAGTGCTGAGAGTTTTAAGTGCACGCTGACAGAAGTGTGAGGTTTGAGTCAGAGGCTGGAGGCAGATTCAGATCAGAGCGCGGCCTCGGTGCAGACGTGGCCCTGAATACAAAACCCCCTTCCTCCTCTCGCCGGTTAAGAACACTCTCAGAATTAAAGATAAGGCAGAACTAACTGGTTTCAGCAAAGCAGCACCAGAGCCGGTTTCAGAGACGAGCGGCGCGTCATCAGCTCCACGCCTTCCTCACGGCACTCGGGCTCTTTCTCACCATCGCTGATGAACAGCACTTACAGATCCACACACACATTAGAGCTCTGATCAGAGCCCCGAGAGCTAGCGTGATGAGAAATCAGACGACATTTAAATAAATCCAATAAATTTTTGAAGCAGTGAAGCATGAGCTCGTTATCTTAATCGGGGCTCTTCATCATCATCGTCATCATCATCGTCATCATCATGTTAGAATCAAGACATATCTCATGAACTGTGTGTGTGTGTGTATTAAAACAGGAGCTGGAAGTTTCTGTGGTGCTGAAGCGCCATCATGTGGCAGAGTAAATGATTAAATGTTTATTTCATAAGAATGGGAAATGTTTATTTTATTGCTTTGCATATTAATTAAGTTATCGGTGGAAACTGGGTTAATCCTGCTGGTATAAAGCAGCGATGTGGAGTTTTAAGCGCAGCCGTCAGTGACGAGTGGATCTTCTGTCTCAGTCTCATCTATGTCTCATGAGCTGGAGGCTGGAGTCAGTAACCGGACATCACTGACGCTCCAGACGCAGAACTGATAAACATCACTGACTGATTCATCAACAGACACGACAAACAGTACAAATCTAAAACCTGTAACTGTACAAACTGAGTGGCTGAAAACACTCAGAGTCAACACCACAGGGAAACAAACACACTCTTCACACACTCACATAAGCACCTGTAGGGCACCGTGCAGGTGTCGGGCGGAGACGAGGATGCAGACGCACCTGAGCTTTACTGAACTAAAGGAACAAAGTGTGAAGTAGAAACACTAAACACTCCGGCGTCAGAGATTAGCGCGCACACACACACACACACACACACACACACACACCACAAACTGGGCTGGGGGGCAGGAATAAATTATATCAGTAGAAATAGAATTGCTCTGTAATGAACAGGCTGACACACACACACACACACACACACACACACACACACACACACACACACACACACACACACACACACAGCGCATCATGAGAGAGGTGTGGAAGTATCTTTATACTCTGACTGTGTGTGTGTGTGTGTCAGCGTTCCTGCATGGACCTGACAACAGGACCATAAACTGAAGGTGAAGTTTAGGTCTACTGCCACTAGGGGTCAGGCTGGCTCTGTTCACTCACTGTACTCGGGTCTTTAAAATCTTCGTCTTATTAAATCAAAATTCTAAAAAATTCCATCAAACACATGAAGACCAGAGTGTGTGGAGGTAAACACAGAGTGTGTGTGTGTTCAGGACCATATATGGGAGATAAAATGTATTATTATTATAAATTGTTGGTTAATGAGATTTCTCAGTGTATAAATGACTGAAGAATCTTCTTTGTGTGTGTGTGTGTGTGTGTGTGTGTGTGTGTGTGTGTGTGCGCGCAGAGTTTTTTACCTCCTGTACTCCTCATCATATCATCATCATCATCATCAGTCATGTGGTCTGCAGGTTTATAACTAGTGGGTGAGTTGTGCTTTTAAACGCAAGAAAATCACACACAAATTTTGTCATTTTAAAATATATATATATATATTTTTTATGTGTTGTATTTTACATCAGTTAATTGGAAATGATGTATATATATTTTTAAAAAGGTGAAGGCCAACTCTGACCAAAAAGGACACAAAGGTTCGTCTCACATTTACCAAAAACATCAAAGACTTTTGGGTAAAAATTCTGTAGGCGTGACGAGATAAAAGGAGAAGTGTAGTAGTGTGATGGTCTGGGGTTTTGCAGCTTCAGGACCTGGATGACTTGCAAACATCCTGAAGGAGAATGTGAATGTGCTGCCATCAGTTCATGACCTCAGGCTCAAGCGCACTTGGGTTCTGTAGCAGGACAATGATCCAAAACACAGCAAGTTCACCTCTGAATGGCTCAAAAATACAAAATTAAGGTTTTTGTAGCCGCATAGTCAAAGTCCAGACTTGAATCTAATTGAGATGCTGTGGCGCGACCTTAAACAGGTTAAACCCTCCAATATTGCTGAACTAGAACAATTCTGCCACGAAAAATGGACCAAAATTCCCCCAGCCATGTGAAAGACTCATTGCCAGTTATCACTTGATTGCAGTTGTGATGCAGCACGTGGCACAACCCGTTATCAGGTTTGGGGGCAATTACTTATTCCCATAGGGCCAGGACGGCCCATACAACCCTGTTATGCCTTAATACATGAAATGTCATTTAAAAATAGCATTTTGTAGTTACTCTTTGTGTCATATTAAAATTAGTTTGATGATCTCAATAATTTAAGTGTGACAGATATTTAAGCAGTGTATTGTATTGAACATATCTTTGCACGTGAGCGTGAGGTCCTGCTGGATGAGAATCGCGTGTTCCTGATTTAACTCTGCGGTTTCATGCAGTGTGTACAGCTGACACCGGGACGAGCGCGTAGACAAACAGCAGGAAGTATATTAAAGTTATATGCAAATTTACGTGTTTATTTTTTTGGGTTGGTTGCCATGGTAACAGGCTGTGCCAAGTGTGTCATACATGAGAAAGATGCCAGTTCATTAACAATCTCTCTCTCTCACACACACACACACACACACACACACACACACACACACACACACACACACACACTTCTTTAACTATTCAGCTGTAAAATCTAGATGTGATGTTTTAGTGGAAATGTGGCTTTAAATAGTAGTGTGTGTGTGCGTGGTTATGTAAGCACGCCACAAGGGTGCGCTGTAAACACTGTGTGCACATAAATGAGCCTGTGAATTCATAAGAGGTGACACTTGTCACGTGACAATTTTGAAACTTAAAAAAGATTGGTAGTTTACATATGATTTTTATTAAACATAAAGCTTACGTACAGGACGGTGAGGCTTTTTATGGAACTTTTCTTTATAGACATGGATTTTAAGTTTAAACCTAAAGTAATGCTTTTCAGGTAAACCAACTGATCTCAAACAAACTTGTTTTACAGTGACTGCTTAACTGCATATAAATATGAAAATTTACGCCTATACATTTGTATACATACACACACACACACACACACACACACACACACACACACACACACAGTTTCCCCACACAGATGTGCACAACCAGCTGTTTAATGCTCAGTGCAGGTCTAATAACATATAACAGAAGTATTTATTACACACTCAATCAAAAGGCGTTTAATTTTATGTTCTCATCATAACGCATCAGTAGCTTCACGTATTAAACACACACTTTACAAACATCATCGTTTAAAACTGGTCCCAGTGTTCATTATACCCGTGCTGTTTATTTTCTGTCTGTACAGTGAACTAACACTCAAAGCTAAATCCAGACATGCGATAAGCAACACGTTGTATTATTTTATACATCATTATGTTTTTACATTTAGCTGCATCTGAATTTCCAGTGACACTATGGACCAGCTCCTGTATCGGACCGGGTATCGTTCAGAGAGCAAAGGATCCTGTGAAAAAGAAGACGTAGCCCAAACAGTTAAGCGCTACGAGCTTTTCTCCTCTCCGTACGCAACTCTTTTCTTGGTTTTGTCCTGAATTCAGATTTAATGTTAAGTTGTTGCTCTACTGGGAGTTTATATTTAAAAAAGATTTTTTTGTCCCCTAAAACTTCAAACCTTCATCCTTCGTAACACCTCTGTCTAGTTGCTAACAGTAATATGAAAACGAAATGTCTAGTCCTGACAGATCAGAGTTTGACAGTGGCGTTCTGATAGACTCATCTGATTGATTGGTTGATTGATTGATTGATTGATTATTTATTTATTCATAACCAGAGGAGTGTAATACCATGTTTCACCACACATTCATTATGGAACAATTAGGGGGCGCTGTTTCACTCTGTGAGAAACGGAAGAGACGGCGCTCAGCAGGAGCACAGAGGGGTTTACTACAGAAACTAAACTGTTAAACTGAGTGTTTTTAATAAAATGATAAATGCAGTCTGCAGTCGAGGAAGCCTGACAGGAGGCAACATCACTCAGTACCTTTATACTGAAATGTATAATTGAGATTGTATCACTTCATTTTGTATATAATGTAATTATAATAACCAAAATATCACCGAAATATTCAAAATGCATAATTTCCCCTTTCTTTAGTGTTTAACTCATTAAAATAACCCTGATATGCATATATTTATTAAACTCCTTCTTTCTCTTTGGAATGTAAAAAAAAAGATGAAGTAAAATAGAAGATGTAGAAAACAAATTATGAGTACGAATAAATTTGATGACATCACCAATTACGTCACACACATCTCCAGGAAAAACAGCCGTCACTTTACTAGGACGGATGCAGCGATATTACCGTAGCAACCATGTGCCCATAGGTGTTGCTATGGCAACTGAAATTAGCAGCACCTTGGAGTGCCTCTCCTTGGACAAGTCATAGAAGAAAGAGCGAGAGAGAGAGACTAGAATAATTGAGCTCGTGTGTGTGTGTGTGTGTGTGTGTGTGTGTGTGTACATTTTATTAAAGTATGTTAATTAGTTGTTTTGTTCGTATCTCGGAGTATTTGAGGAGGAAACATGTATAAACTGCACTATTCTTATTTGGATTTGAACAAAATCAATGAATCCGAGTATGCAAATTAGTTGATGATGGCATCTGGTGACTTCTTTTGAGTTGTTTTTATTCGATACACACCGCACCATCCCATAATACTCTGCATGATTAGTTGATGTGTAGGTTACGTGGTGTCGAGTCGAGTGTTTTCTCCGAGACACACACACACACACACAGATGTTCATTAAACACACGTGTGCTGCTGAACCCCTCAGTGTGTGTGTAACGTGGGTAATAATGCAGAATATTTTCAGTCACCTTGTAAAGGTTGCGGCGCTCGTCTCTACCCCGAGCCAGAGGCCCTGCCGTGAGGTGACCTCGTCATTAAGGAGCATTGATTTTGCCTTCTGTAGCTTTTTCTCTGAAAAAAATCCTCCTGCTGTTGAACAGAATTCAGGATCGATGTTCCCAAGAGCCACAAAAGCCTGGAGGTTCTGAGGGCTTAAACGTGCTGACGGTGTTCATGAACTTAAAGTCACTCGACTCCAGTCTGCACGGAGGTTCACTGAACTTCACCAGCTCTTTTTAACCCCGTTTATATTCAACTCGTGTGACTCGCCAAACGAATGCTGAAGTTTTGAGTGATCAGTGTTCAGGTTTAGTCTCCCAGCCAACATCTTGAGGGGTGCCAAAACTTTATCGCACTCGATTTCAATTCTGAGTGAAAAGTCTGACGGTAAGGGGCTGACTCTGATTCTGTGTGACTCTGTAAGAGACTTATTACTAAACTATGTTCTCTAAGAGACTCGCGAGCAGAGTAACGTTACAGCACACTAACAAACATTCATCCCCGAACCGTCAGCAGCTTCAGCTCTAATATCTGATTGGCTGAGCTAATATTATTATTACATATTTAAATTAATGAATGATTACATATAGATATGTATTATGAAGTTAGAAATTACAGCTGGGGTCACCTGCACATTTCTTTGTTTTTTTTTCAGTGATTTATTTTCTACATTCTACAACTGCGAGAGATCTGTGCCCTGTAGTGGTGATGATCTGATCCTGATTCAGTGAAACACACACACACACACACACGCGCGCGCGCACACACACAAAAACTGTGGATTTTAAAACTATCACATAACACGTATGGAATTATGTATTTATGTAACAACAACACCAACACCAACACTAACAGTCAGATGTTAGACTATAAGACATGAAGGTCGGCTGTTCTGGATCAGTTCCTGTAAGAACAGTATTGTGTCGGGTGTGTGTGTGTAAACCCCATCGCGCTCCAGGATGAAACTGTCTCTCATGAAGACCTTCCCAGGACAGCGAGACCAAAACTTACTGCTGCAGAGGAGAAGCTCATTTAGAGTCACCAGCCTCAGAAATCACCAATTAACAAGCAGCACCTCAGATTAGAGCCGTTATGAAGCTTCACAGAGCAGAAGTAGCAGATAAACATCTCAATATCAACTGTTCAGAGGAGATTATTGTGTGTTTTAGAGAAACGCCTGCAGTGTTGTGTTACAGTGTAGAGAGAAATAAACATCAGGAACGAGCGTGGAGTTAGAGGGGGTGTACAAACTTTTGAGCGGAAGTGTATTTGTGAACATTAAAAAATATATCATGTATGTAGCATCTACTAATATTTACCGATTAACTTTTCAATGAAATTCATTTTTAAATGCTTCTGTTTCCTTATTAAAACAAATTTCTGAAAATTCAAACAGAAAAGAATAAAAACATGAATATAATATATACAAATGAATACAATATATGCAAAGATCTCATTAACTTTAATTTTATTTTAATGAATAATTCTGGGCTAAATTTAATGATGAAGTGAATCTTATTTTAGGTAGATTTTGCTCATTATTATGTGTTTCCGTGTTTATGGTGTTCATGGGAACATGACACGAGGCGGGACGTCGCTGGAGGAATGTGGAGAAAGCTGCTGCTGAATAAACATCAAGTCTCTGTAATCAGCAGCCGCACGTTTCCACTCCACCAGATGTGGATGATACAACACTGTCGTTTTTGTATATAATGATAATTAATAATAAAATCCATTTACAGGAGTTGATTCTGGTATAAAGCGCGGTCAGAGTAAACGTTGTTGGAGAGACAGCAGTTCCCCTGAGCGAGGGGAGGTTGGAGATGATGTGAACTCTCGCCCCGGGACTCGCGCCGCCGTTTCTCACACAGAGTGACATTTCCAAACACAAATCATGTTTAATGCATGTGCCAGAGCTTCACGCTGATGTTTGGAGATCTGCAGCGTGAGCGGGTTGTAAAGCGGCCGCTGGGGTCTCTCTGTCCTGCACAGAACACCCAGCTGAGACCGTCTTTAGCGTGATGCGTGCGTTTACGCCGTGAATAATCTCTACAGTTATTTTATATCACTTTGGGAGAAGTGTGAAAGTCAGAATTAAACACGCCTCTGTCTCTCAGTCTATTACGATTATTCTCTGGAGCTCAAGGGCAAATCTAGAAATTCATATTAGAAATTCATTAACTACTGGCTAATGAGAACTGTACAGAGTCCCGAGAGGGACATTTCTTTTATCCTGTGCACTCAATGCTATAAAATATGCACATGATTAAGTTTAATGCTGTTAGGAAAAAAAAGACCATCTAAACCAGGAAATCTTCCAGTCCAGAGTCGACCCTGAGCCCGGGCCACGTTCTCCATGTGGGTTTCCTCCAGGTTCTCCAGTTTCATCCCACCTCCTTCTAGGAGTAATTGCTCAGCTTGCTGGTGGAAATGAACCAGTTAGAATGATGTAGCTCATTCTGCAGCCTCAGTGTAACTGGTTTAAAGATGAGACATGCTGTTACAGACTGCTTGTGTTCTGAGCAGCCGTGTTGTTGAGTGTAACTCAACTGGAAAGAACTCGTCAATAAGAAATGAGTCCAGAGTTCCCAAGTAGGAAATTCAGGTCAGGAGTGTGTTCTGTTAGATAGAAAAATAGATGGCTAGATACCTTTATTGGTCTTAAAGGGAAATGACTGCGTTACAGCGGGTTACTCCTCTTTCATCAGTTACAGAGATGAAAAAAAAAGCAGAATGTAATTAAGTAATTGTAACTTGTATAAATGAATAGAGTTTTACAGGTGATGCTACATAGTGCTGCTGTAACATCCTGCTGCTCCAACTGATGTGGTTGTGACCATGAGGCAGATGTAGTGTGTGTGTGTGTGTGTGTGTGTGTGTGTGTGTGTTTGTATGATGAACTACTCTAAAATCCAGTGTGTATTCCCATCTCATCCCATCTGCGTTGTAAATTAAAATTAATGTTGTGGTGTTAATTTATGTCGTTTGCATGGATGTAGCACTCGGTCCTGGAGGAACGTTGTTTCGTTTCACTGTGTACTGAACTGTATATGGTTGGAATGACAATAAAAGCCGACTTGACTTGACTTGACTCATGCGCGACACTCCCGGAATTGAGTCCGGACCCGTTGTGACCCTGACTGCGGTTTAATAGTTAGTTCTTTCTCTCTTTGTCCGTCTTGACTTGGACGCAGACTCGGGGTTGAGTTTAGAAACATGACAGGAACAGAGCGTGCGGTTCAGTAACACCGTCAGTGCAGGATCGAGACTTCTCAGTGTGTGTGTGTGTGTGTGTGTGTGTGTGTGTGTGTGTGGAACACTGTTCATGCAGCAGTTGCTCCTGAAATGTTCAGCTTTGATGTAAATTAATAATTAAATATTTATCACTCTGTACTGTAGCTGTGTTCTAACAGATTGATTAGGAGAGAGAGTGAGAGAGAAAGTGACTTTCAGCTCCACTCGTTTCCTGTGAGAACAGCGGTGGTGTTAATGTTCTCTGCTTTCACGTTTCTATTCTGAGTGTTTTAACCTGAAGCTCTGCTGCTCTGTGATCTGCTGTGAGGTGGATTCAGGTGACGCTTTGATCAGGAGAGAGAGAGAGAGGGAGTGTGAGTGTGTGTATGTGTGTGAGAGAGAGAGAGAGAGTAAAGGAGAGGTGTGTGTGAGTGTGTGTGTGCCACTATTCTAAACTATTTTTTTTTAAATTAACTTTCTTTATTAGAAGTTATTTCACGGGTAACATAATATTTCAATACAACAGACATAACTTCCATTTTGCATTTTGTTTACCCCATTGTATCCCTCTTCCAATCCCCTGTGTTCACACATCCCACAGTTCTGATTAGACAGACAAACTAATTAACAACGAAAATGTAAAAACAAAAACAAACAAACAAAAAGAAAAAAAAAAAGAAAGAAAAAAAAAAGGGGGGGGGGTTGCTCAGTCAGCACAGTCAGGAAGAGATGTCAAAGAATCAAAATGTTTTAAGAGAGGCCTCCAAGTCCTTTCAAACAAATTTAGTGAGCCATTAAGGGAAAACCTAAGCTTCTCAAGTTTAATGGACATAAACATTTCTTTCACCCATCTATTATGAGTTGGAGGTTGAGATTGATTCCACTTGAGAAGTACCAATCGCCTGGCCAAAAGGGTGGCAAAGGCAAGAACAGATTGCAGGATTTTGGAGGTGCATGGTTGTGGGGCGGTGCCGAACATA
>JAAGKR010014982.1:0-10613 GCA_011419295.1 Clarias macrocephalus
AGACAGAGAGAGAGAGAGAGAGAGAGAGAGAGAGAGAGAGAGAGACAGAGAGAGAGAGACAGAGAGAGACAGAGAGAGAGAGAGACAGAGAGAGAGAGAGAGAGAGAGAGAGAGAGAGAGAGAGAGAGAGAGAGAGAGACAGAGAGAGAGAGAGAGACAGAGAGAGAGAGAGAGAGAGAGAGAGACAGAGAGAGAGAGAGAGAGATGTCTTTCTAACCTGATGGAACCCATAAGTAGGAAAAAGATGGAAAACAGAGAGGAAAAGAAAGCATAAAGAGGGCGGTGACCTCCGGAATAAACGACCCGTACGGCTCCATGAGGAACCTCGGCCCTGAACCCTGGAGAGGATGAGACACAGTTTGGAAACGCTCTGACACGATGAATGAGAAATCCAGAGGAGAGAGTACAATAACATGGAGGGAGGGAGAGTGGGAGTGGGGGGGGGGGTGGAGAGATGGATGGATGGAGACACAGAGACCGGGTCCAGGAAAGAACGCTTATGTCATTAGGACTGTTGTTCTCCGTCACCATGGTTACAGGATGGGAGATGTAAAAATAGCGGGCACCAAACATGCTCCTAAAAAGCAGACCAAGAAGACGAAAGAAAGAGAGAAAGACGGGAGAGAAGGAAACAGGACAAAAAATAATAAAGGTTTAGAGAAATAAAGAACAAAACACTGAGGTGTGTAAAAGTTTTCTAATGGTAGATGTATACATTTATCACTCGAGTACAACATAAAGGGTTTTTTTCTGATCCAGAAGCAGTGGACTCTTCTGTCAGGAGCTCAGTAATAACTCTCACATTCATCTCACGGTGTTTCCTGATGACTAGGTGAGGGATGAGCTCAGCAGTGACGTGGTGTCACACACGTAGGTGTTGCAGGACAGCAGGGATGAGTGAGACACAGAGAAGCTTTCACACTCGACTTCTGCGACAGACGTCTATACGGTGCACAGGCAGGCGAAATGGGACAACACACATGACAGCAGGGTTGGTCCGTCTCACGCAGGACGAGACACAGCCAAACTGGAGATAAACCTGGTGCCTGATCAGAGACGAAGGTGAACTGATGACACAAATGAAAGCAGGTCTGGATCCAAGCGGGTTGGAATAAAACCTGCAGCCACACTGGGTCTCTGTGGAGACGACTGAAGACCCCAGACACACACACAGTCACCCAGTGTACAGTCTCGCAGCTCTGTCTTAGATAGAACGCAGTTGACGCAGCTTTATAATTACGCAACATCCTTAATCAACAATGAAAATGCGTTTTTTCTGGGGAAACAAGGTGACTGTGGTCCGCGCATTTCTGATGTAAAGGCACCGTCCATTCTTCCTTCCCCTCTTCCTTCTCCTAATTCTCACTATAGAACTATAGAAATGTCTTTGTTCATTCACACACTACGAGCAATTTGGGAACGCCAATTAGCCTATTAACCTATTAGCCTATTAGCCAATTAACCTACATGTCTTTAGACTGTGGGAGGAAACCGGAGTACCCGGAGGAAACCCACCAAGCAGGAGGAGATCATGCAAACCTCCTGCACACAGAAACGGGAATCGAACCCGGACCCTGGAGGTGCGAGGCGACAGTGCTAACCACTACACCCCCCGTGCCGCCTGCCATATATACAGTAATGTACAAAAATCTTGATCCCTCATTTCTGCCTATTTTCTTCTCAAGCTCCAGACGCTCTTCTATTGTTTAATGGAGTGTTGAGGAATATTTCTTTTTGTCTGTCTTGTTCACCCCAGTCCCTGAACCTAACCTGTGCTTCACTCCAGATATGTAATGGACGATGCCTGATGGTGTCTGTGTAATAATCAGCTATGCTCTAATGTTGATTTATTAAAACCTAACCAAAGCTGAAATGATGAACCACAAAATGCACTCAAGTACATAACAAATTCAGAATACCCACAATGCACTGTGTTGTGAGTAGAGGATGTGTGTGTATGTGTGGTTTGGGATGTGCTACGATTATCTCAGATGTAAAATATTGTGATGTATCGTGTATTTCATTATCGTGTCTCAGTATGAAATAAATGCAGCGTTAGGTCAGTAATCGTGCTGAAACACTGGGTAATGATTAACGCTCAGTGTGTGTGTGTGTGTGTGCGTGTGTGTGTGTGTGATGTGTGTCTGTTCTGAGTATGCTGAAATATTTTTTCTTCGTTTTTGGAGAAGCTGTGAGTGTGGAGGCAGAGTGACTCGGTTTGGTTTGGCTTCTCCAAAAATCCATGACGCAAATCCAAATGAAAAAATAAAAGGTGTTGGCTGCAGCCGGGTGTCTGGAGAGGTTCCCCGTCTTCAGGCAGGAGCTCACCATGAATATTCACGCTCATGGAATGTGAATAAACCACATGAAGAGGCCGAGGAAGTCGCTGAGAGCCATGTCCCAATCGTCTGTGTGTGTGTGGGGGGGGGGGGAACAGAGCGAGTGAACACACGCTGGAGCTGAGAACTATTATGCTAACATAGCATTAGCATAGAGCATCATTTATGGACGATATGGAGTCAGAGTCAGAGATCTGTACAGTATCTTCAGTATATATGTTCAGTAAAGTTCCTGGTTTCAAGCTGCGCAGCTGAATGGATTCCTACGGTTCACTTTCATACATTTCTGATCTAATACTAATGTTCAGACTAAAACATAGAAAATATAGTGACGTTTCCTAAACAGGCTGAAGTTATCTCAGACAGCTATCTCATCTCATATAAAGTGTGTTTCAGTAATAATGTACGTACAGTCCTGCACGACCGCATTAAACATACATTCACATCAGCTACCACACGGAGCAGCTTCAGTCTGACACGGGGGCTCATGGAACCTGTTTATTTAGCGCAGCATGTGTGTAAATAGATGAGCCTTAGGTAAAGGAGCAGATCTGGGGGACTCATGGACGTAGAGTATCTGGTGAACTGGTATGTTTAGATGCTGTCCTCCCCACTCTCATTGTTCACTCAGGTTTGTTGGCGGTGAGGTGATTGGTTGCTTTACATCTCAGTTCCCCCTCATGTCTGTGTTTCCTTCTGGCTCCTCATGTCGTCTCAGTGAGTTTCCCCCTCAGCACCGTCGACCTCGATGTCATCATCACAGACAAACTGATATAATAATAATTTATCATTTCTGCAACACTGCTTTGTGACAAGATCTATTATTAAAAATGCTACACACACCAAAAAATATTCAATTGTCATTATTGTTGGTTTGTATTATTGCGTGTGTGTGTGTGTGTGTGTGTGTGTGTGGTGGTAGAGATATTGGTTGTAGTAGTGGTGCAGTAACAGGTCTTTCCTGCTAGAGGGCGCCAGCGCTGCACTGACTGCTCCGGCTGATTGAAACAGGATCCACAGGGCCGGGGCGGGGCGCGTCCCAAATCACTCTGAAGGCCTTGATCAGGCCGAGTGTGCGCGTGGATACAGCGCTGACGGATTGTAAGCCGCCGTGAGATTTGCATACTCATTAGCATATTCTAATAGTCTAACATTCAAATCCTGCATTCCTGTGACGTAAGGGTTCAGTGAGTGTAGAAGGTGTGGAATAATCGCGTGCACAGTTCACTGAGGCGTTATAACAGGCGTTACGGAGCGCGCGCGCGCGCGCACACACACACACACTCTCGTGCTGTCACGCCGGCGGAACGTGTTTTATTTCTGTGCTGCAGGTCTGTGTGTCAGCGCAGGGGTTTGCTCTCAGTCTGGCAGTGTGAGGAACACCGAGCTCAAACACACACACACACACACACACACACAGAGGGAGCGTTAAGAAATAAGTTGCCAGATTGGTGTTATTCCCTCATTCCTGTTTACGCTCTAACAGCGCAGTTATTTCTTAATATTTCAATACATTTATTTATTAAGCTTTGACTTGATTGAATGGGTGATTAAACAGCTGATGACGTCACTGATGCGTTTTTTTCTGAGAAACTTTCAAGATCACATGCTTGGTCATTAAAGGTTCTTGAAAGTTCCACATTTCCTTTCACTGTCTCACAGTAACCGGACAGTACACATGGACTACTGATGCAATGTCCCAGTTTCAAACCGCACCACACGGGTGTCCCTGTTGGGCCCTTAAGTGAGGCCCTTAACCCTCAACAGGTCCGATGTATAAAGAGATAACAATGTAAGTCGCTTTGTTTAAGGGCGTCGGCCAAATGGTGTAAATGTCTCTGCGTCTTAAAGCGCCCGGGTTCAGAACTGAAGCTGTCGCAGTCATGAAGTTCTGATCCGCAGCCGTAATTTTAATCTAAATAAATAAAAGTGATTAAGAGCAAATGTAACTAATACAATTTGGAAGCAGAGTGGACAAACAAATGAAAGCCATTAAAGCGCACAGAGCACTGTCACCCACAGAACCTCAGGATGCACACACACACACACACACACACACACACACTCCCAATAGGACCATAAAAAATGTCCGCCTGAGCTGCGTCTCATTCAGGTGTTTCTCTGTCTCTCTGCTGAGGACATCAGGATGTCTTACACTTCACTGGCATTTATGTTTTTTATTTTCAAGCTGTCAGTATTAATGCGTTTTTATGCAAATTAGTTATATGACCAAGTTCGACCCTAATGGCTTTCCATAATGACAGTGCTGTTACCTGGCTATGTGTGATAACGGCAAGTTTTACGTGGATAATCAGATAACTGAGGCAACATCACCAGGTGCTGAACGGCAAGTTCCTTTATAAAAAGCGTCTAGATGGACGTTTGGTTAAAACCAAAGCTGTATGCTCGAACTATCTTCAAACAGAACTGTTTTTGCAAGAATACATTAGTTATAAGACGTGAAAGTGGCGGCTCAGGTGGCTTAGGCTCTAGGTTGTTGATTTTCAGAGCTGAGGATCCAGGTTCAACCACCCTGTCACTGCATGCGGTCCTATTTGAGAGATTTTAATTTAACTTTTGTTAAAGGTTAATGTTTGAGATATTATAAAACTATTTAATCTGTTTAATCTAACCATGCAGTTTGTCATGCATTTTTTTATTCCAACATTGCACGTTTATTATACAAGTAATACACGTTAGTATATTAAAATTGTGATTTATCATGACTTCCGGAAGCAGATCAAGGCTGAGACACATCGCTTTAGAGCAGTGGTTCTCAAACTCGGGGCCGCGACCCCTCTGGGGGTCACGGAATAATTTCAAGGGGTCACGAGAGGGATTAAAAAATGTTCTTTTTTGTGATTATATTACACACTTTTCAGTATTACAAGTAAATGCTATGAATAAATATTTTCTGATTTTTAAAGATATTACAGATTGTATGGATTCACTTGCTCTACTGTCGACAATGTAGATTTCCCTCAATGTGTAATTTGTTCAGAAGTGCTTGCTCATGAAAATATGAAGCCCAGCAAAATGCAAAGGCATTTGGAGACGAAACATCCTTTGTTTAATAAAAAGTCTATAGACTTTTTCTGCCAAAAAGAGAAGGAATTACAGGGTTACATATATAAAAAATGAATGCCGATCACGTCTTGATGTCGAAGAGGATCTGCAGGTAGCTGTATCCACCATCAGGCCACGAATTAAGCTTTTGTGCTGCCAAAACCAACTACACCCTTCCCACTGAAAGGTAAGACAAAATTATTTTGATGTATAGTAAATGTAGTCAAAATACTGTGAACAGCTTGTTATGTTTATTGCTTGTTTTTGATAGTGGGGGTCGCGGGATCTTGTCGATCTTCAATTAGGGGTCGCTGGCTTGAAAGTTTGAGAACCACTGCTGTAGAGGAACTTCATTTCACTGCAGTCTGATTTACTGGATTAAATCCACGATGGTTCTAAGAATAAAAAAAAAACTCCAAAAAGTCAGACTATCTAGAAACCTGTCAGACCCTCTTACAGATTCCTCCAGGAGAATCAAAGTAAAGAACTGAGTTTCCCTGATGCAGAACAAAAAGACTTTTTTTTTAACTTAGTGTGTAAAATTATGAACTTGGACAAAAAACATGGAAACATAAACATTAAACATGTGCATGATCTGGAAAGTAATCATTATTCAACCATGTAATTAACATTTCTTTTTTTTAAGTGACTGCATCCACATTAAACTTGGGTACCGGTACCAGCAACAAGAACAGGTTCTGTTTGGGATGCTTTCTTCCAGTGTGTGTATGACACACACACACACACACACACACACACACACACACAGCTGAATGTACACAAGTCTGAGAATCTTATACTGGTGTTGTTAAGGTTGGGAAATGAGTGTAAATTTCCCAAAGATCACAATCCTGAGGTAAATTCTGAGATCTGATCGTAACACGGTGTTTATTTTATTACAGAGATTAAAAACAGGAAATCTGGCAACACTGCGGCAGAGCGCTGGAGAGAAGGGGGAGGGGGAGGCGCGCTCCCGCGGTGGGGCTCACATGTTTGGCTGGAGTTCAGAGAGAGAGAGAGAGAGAGAGCGCGCGCACACACACACACACCCGGAGTATACAGAGAGAGAGAGAGAGAGAGAGAGCACTTATATACACACACACACACTGAACGCGCAGGCTCAGTCTGAGCGCACACACACACACACACACACACACACACACTGAACGCGCAGGCTCAGTCTGAGCGCGCGCACACACACACACACACACACACACACACTGAACGCGCAGGCTCAGTCTGAGCGCGCGCACACACACACACACACACTGAACGCGCAGGCTCAGTCTGAGCGCACACACACACACACACACACACTCTCTGCGCGCTCAGTCTGAGAGTCGCGTCTTCGTGTCCGGTCGCTCCGTCTCTGTCTCTCTCAGCGCGCGCCACAAACAGCACGGATATAAGACGCAGATCGGTGTGTGTGCTGGTGTGTGAGTAAGTGTGTGAGTAAGTGTGTGAGTGTTTATCCGGACTGCAGGTTAGTGTTGAGTGTTTCTGCGCGCGAGCTGCGGCCGGTTAGTGCTCGGTGGAGATGGACACGCGGAGCGGCGCGGGGGGGGGCGAGCCGGGGGAGTGAGGGGGGGGGGGACACACACACACACACACACGGAGCTGAGATTAAACTCTCGGTGATTTCGGAGCTCCTGTAACGTTAATGCACGTTAGGTTATTATTTCTTTTTTTTTTTTTGGAAGCGCAAGGAGCAGAGTAGGAACACACACACACACACACACACACACAGACCGGGAGTGTGAGGAGCGCGAGAGCTTTTACTCTTTCCAGTCGGTGTGATTTAGATTAGACCGGAGCGGATCAGCGGCCGGTACTCGGGCATGTGAGGAGCGATTAATCGGAGCGGCTGGAGGGGGAGGAGGGGGAGGAGGAGGGGGAGCTGCGTGCAGCACCGGGACTCTGATCAGCTCTTACACACACACACACACACACACACACATTCTGTGGTTTGTTCTTTTAAACTGTTAAATTTTTTGTTAATTCCTCTCATCAATCGACCGAACCGGGGATTTAATTATCCGATTATTCGCTGCAGGACTCTGTCTTACACACACACACACACACACACACACACACACACTCTGACCGGAGCAGGAGCAATAGGAGGAGGACGGTGTGCTGAAGTGTCCTGGTCTCGGACCCGCTGTGTGTGTGTGTGTGTGTGTGTGTGTGTGTGAGATTAATGACTCGGCTCTAAGCGCACGGACTCGCCGCTCGTGATCGCTGTTTCGTGTAAGAGCCCGCGGAGAACCGGAGCGCGGTGATGGAGGCGGTGACGCGGCCGATCTTCCAGCCTCACCCGGGCCTGCAGCAGACCCTCAAGCAGTTCCACCTCAGCTCCATGAGCTCGCTGGGCGGCCCCGCGGCTTTCTCCGCGCGCTGGCAGCACGAGGTGTTCGGTAAGGACGGGGAGGAGCTGGAGCGCGCGGCGGCGGCCTCGGTGGCGGCCGCGGCGGCTGCTGCGGCGGCGGCCGCTCACGTGCCCCAGCCTCGGCCCCCGCCGGTGCTCCCGGTCCCGCTGTTCATGGCGAGCGACCGGAGCACGGAGCGCTGCGAGACCCTGCTGGAGGGGGAGAGCATCTCGTGCTTCGTGGTCGGCGGGGAGAAGCGGCTGTGTCTGCCGCAGATCCTCAACACGGTGCTGCGCGACTTCTCCCTGCAGCAGATCAACGCCGTGTGCGACGACCTGCACATCTACTGCTCGCGCTGCACCGCCGAGCAGCTGGAGATCCTGAAGGTGGTGGGCATCCTGCCGTTCTCCGCGCCGTCCTGCGGCCTGATCACCAAGACCGACGCCGAGCGCCTGTGTAACGCGCTGGTGAGGACGGGCACGCGCTCCCGCGCCTCCAAGGAGCTGGAGGTGAAGGGCTTCCGGGTGTACCACGAGTGCTTCGGGAAGTGCGCGGGGATCTTCGTGCCCGAGCTGTACACCAGCCCCGCGGCCGAGTGCATCCAGTGCGTGGAGTGCGGCGTGATGCACGCGCCGCACAAGTTCGTGGTGCACGGGCACAAGGCCCTGGAGAACCGGACTTGCCACTGGGGCTTCGACTCGGCCAACTGGAGAGCCTACGTCCTCCTGAGTCCCGAGTACGCCGAGAAGGACGAGAACGCCAAGCTGGAGGCCCTGCTGCACGAGCTCAAGGAGAGGTTCGACTTCACCAGCAAGTACAAGAGGAGATCCTCGGGGGTGAGTGAGCGTTCTCACGTTCTCCATAAACTTCTGCTTTCTGACACACCTCACCCAGGTTCCATCTCAGGGCTGTCTGTGGAGTTCTGAAGGTCTCACGCCTAGTGAACACCTGCAGAACTTCATGAAAGGTACAGCCTTAATCCCAATCTGACATGAATCCTCAATCCCAATGTGTGTTACCTGGGTCAGGTGTGCTGCTAGATGATGTTTGATGTTGATGTGCCTACAGAAACTGTGGTCTCCTGGAAGCTGGGGTTCCAGATCAGAGATCCCTGGCTTGTGCGTATCCTCGGACTGGACCAGAGTGGTCTTCTAATGCACAATGCCATTAGAATCTATCTAGTTCTTTGTTTTTGTACTGGGTTCTAGTTTCAGGTCCATCAAGCAGGTAGATGTGTTTTAGAAGCCTTCACACCGGTCCAGATAACTGAGGACTCCTGAAGTGTGTGCTGTCTTGGGGAGATGAATCGGAGTGTGGTGGAGGTGTTGGCTAGATGTTACCGAGCTTTACATGTCTAGTCGGAGTTTGAGGAACTAGACCTTGATGTTCTCAAAGGTTCTTCTTATCCGAAACAGGTTCTGGTCAGAAGGTGAGAGCTGGCTGTCTCACAGCAGAATAACTGAAAGATGTGCGACCATCCTGCTCAGGTGTCTTACTGAAACTCTTAAATTCGAGAGCTTCTACTGGAGAGTGACTTGCTGTAAAGTGTGTGTGTGTGTGTGTGTGTAAGACGTCCTCTTGAGATCTTCAATGTTGACACACACTCTTCAGATGGACTTCCACTTGAGAGGTGGTTAAACCTGATATCATCTCATCCAGCCTGAGTGCTTCACTCGATAGTGCACACTTCTCTCTAAGGGCACTTTATAGTCAGGAGTGGCCTGCAGGAGTGAACACTCTGACTGTGTGAGTTTGTGTGTGTGAGTTTGAGTGTGTGTTTGAGCTTTAGCATCTTAAAATGGCAGACGTTCTTTTGAGCACATTAGCTGGATCTGAATTGTGGAGTGATATACTGTAACACACACTGACAGACTTTAACACACACTGACAGACTGTAACACACACTAATACACTGTAACAAACACTGATACACTGTAACACACACTGTAACACACACTGACAGACTTTAACACATACTGATACACTGTAACACACACTGATACACTGTAACACACACTGTAACACACACTGACAGACTTTAACACACACTGATACACTGTAACACACACTGATACACTGTAACACACACTGATACACTGTAACACACACTGATACACTGTAACACACACTGATACACTGTAACACACACTGATACACTGTAACACACACTGACACACTGTAACACACACTGATACACTGTAACACACACTGATACACTGTAACACACACTGTAACACACACTGACAGACTTTAACACACACTGACACACTGTAACACACACTGATACACTGTAACACACACTGACAGACTTTAACACACACTGATACACTGTAACACACACTGATACACTGTAACACACACTGATACACTGTAACACACACTGACACATTGTAACACACTGATACACTGTAACACACACTGATATACTGTAACACACACTGATACACTGTAACACACACTGACACACTGTAACACACACTGACAGACTGTAACACACACTGATACACTGTAACACACACTGACAGACTGTAACACACACTGATAGACTGTAACACACACTGATACACTGTAACACACACTGACAGACTGTAACACACACTGATACACTGTAACACACACTGACACACTGTAACACACACTGATACACTGTAACACACACTGACAGACTGTAACACACACTGATACACTGTAACACACACTGTAACACACACTGACAGACTTTAACACACACTGACACACTGTAACACACACTGATACACTGTAACACACACTGATACACTGTAACACACACTGTAACACACACTGACAGACTTTAACACACACTGACACACTGTAGACA
>JAAGKR010014983.1:0-10612 GCA_011419295.1 Clarias macrocephalus
ACATGGCGGCCTCAAGTACGGTTCAGTGCGATTCCCCGAAAAAGTTTTGCAGGAGTGACTAAGTTTCCTATCTTTCCGAATTGAATCTATATGGCATTTTCATTATATTACATTTTTTAAACCTGACTTGAGCATTAACAAACAAGACCTACCTCCAGGTAGAAACTCCATAATGAGGTAGAGGTTCATCTTGTCTTGAAAGCTGTAGAACATCTTCACAACCCACAGACTGTCCGCCTCCACTAGAATGTCCCTTTCAGCACGTATATGACCGACCTAGTACACGGGATGAGAAGCTGAGAAACTGTCGCATGCCACGTCACGCCATTGACTTAACATCCAGGCTGTCTTAGAGCTTGTAGTCTAGTTCTACTCCATGACTCATTCAGATACCTTCAATATATTTTTCTGTTCTGAGTTTCATATATACACTATTACACAACAGTTTCATCTTCAGTCAATATTATATCAAACCAAAAGATGCAAATAAGAATAACGGTAATATAATCTATATTCTGTGTGAGAAAGCTGTACCTGTTCCTTCTCAAGCATATCGGCTTTGCGCAAGATCTTCATGGCATACACATGGCCTGTGTCTTTCTTCTGAACCAGACGCACCTAAACATCAGAGAAGGTGGTAATCCAAATCTCATGAATGCGGTTTGATCAGAATGTGATGCAAATATAAAAAGACACAAAATTATACATACACACAAGATTTTTTGGCAAGACGACCAAAATTGTTAAATAAAATTTTACTTAATAAACAAGCAAGGTCTTGATTGAGGTCTAGGAATAGTTTTGTCTGCCACATGATCGTCACATGATCACAACTAAGCCAATGTTTCTTCTCTCTCGCACACTACGGGATTATGGGTAAGTGTCTCCCTGCTCAGTCTCGATGCGTGTGCGTCACTCATACAGTCAACATTCGAACACGTGTGTACTGTTTACTATAACATGGTGACCAATGTATGTAAAGCAACGCATGTAAAGCAAAAGCAAGTATAATTAGAGAGGAAATGAAAAACACTTCTCCGGTAGGATTCTTATTCTTAAGTTGTTTTTTTTACTTTATATTTTGTATTAATTATTTTTCTATGAAGATTTTTGGGTTGTGGAAAGAATCACCGTAGTTTCTATTATTTCTTATGGGGAAATTCACTTTGATTTGTGAGTGCTTTGATATACAAGCATGCTTTCTGAACGAATTATGCTCGCAATCCAAATATATAACTGTACATAAATTATATACTGGCTGTATATAATAAAAAAAATTTATTAAATTAAATGAACCCATTCATACCTCTCCGAAAGCACCACGACCAATCACCTTGAGTGACTCAAAGTCATCCAAGCCGAGACGGGTTCGTTTGAGCCGCAGAAACTCAGTCTCCTTCCTTGCATGCTGAGAACGCCGAATACGCTTCTGCAAAAGTGGAGGGCAAAGTATTATCTCAGCTGAGCTTTTAAACACTTACAGTAACGTGAGCTTTAATGGACTCAAATTGAAACTTGTCGTAGCATTTTAACTATATTCAAATCAACCATATGTGACAGAGGAAACTCAAAGTTTTAGTAATATTGCCTCCACACCTCTTCATCAGCAAGTCCCTCTTGATCCATCACCTTCTCCAACTTCTGCTGCCTACAATACAAATGAGATGAAACTGAGAATTCAATTATTGCAATTCGGGTATTGTCAAAGCACACCCGCATCATCATCTATGGTTAACTTAGATTTGTCAAACTTTAAATTTTTTTAAAATATATATATATATTTTTTTCTTTCTTTCTTTGGAACAATGAAAGGCCATGTGGTCAGATGAGTTCCGACTGACCCCATCACAGAGAAGTGCATGAAACAGGGAGTCTTTCCTTGCCACTGTCGCCCTCGGCTTGCTCAGCAGGGACTATCTGACCATTTTGATTCATACATATTCACATTCCACACAAACTGAATTGAAGCGATGCACCCATCATATGCATATTGGCCACTGTGCAAGCCTCTCGAGGCAGTGGTATGATATGGGGTTATTTCAGCTGGTCAGGTCTAGGCTCAGCAACTTTATGTGGCAATAAAATTAAGTCAGCTGACGACCTGACTGTTGTTAATGACCAGATTATCACTTCAATGGAGTTTTTCTACCTGATGGCACAAGCACATTGCAGTGGTTCAGGAAGCATGAGGAAACATTCTCACATGAACAGGTCACTACACTCAATCAAACCGAAAGGTGATTACATTAAATCTTAGAATGTGTGTGCATGTGTTAAGACAGATGGATACAGTAGAAAGATAGATATTGTGTGTCCCAACCAACAAGACAAAAACAGCACAGCAAAAGTCAGTTATGAACAACTTCTTAATAAGCAGCTGACATTTTTTTAACTGACCCGAGACATCACAGTCCTGCACGCCTATTTTCCTCTGGCTTGCCAAAGTTCGTTTAGATAAGGCTGGCATGAAAGTGAAAGTAATCGCCAACAAAAGCAAACACACATTTCACATCCTGCATCCGTTTGTGAAATGACGTTCCCACAGGGAGAGTTTTATTGTTGTTTGGTCTGAGTGCCGCTTAGGGTGCCTAAGGTGAAACGTAGAGATTTCAGTTGTCTCTGGTATCAGTGCATCAAGAGTCATAAATATACAATTGCTGCAGTTCAGGCACCTCTTTTCTTCGGCATCAACATGGCAAGAGGAAACAAAAATCCAAGAGACTTTGAACCAGGGTTCATTACTGATGCTGGATGGCAGAAATTTCTAAACTTATCTCACCTTTCCGTTTAATGAAATCACTCATTAAAGTAGTATGTGTAACATCCATTGGAAGAATAGAAGAACTGGAAATCAGTGAAAGTTTTATGTGCATGTATTGGTGTGATAAATAGAAATTTTTCTTAACCAAAAAAAAAAAAAAACACACTACGGGCAACATTTTTACATGTTTAAATCTTATTTAATGCTTAACTAAAAAATTGTAAATTATCAGTTAAAAGTTTTGATTTTAAAATTCTTCTACGTATTTGTATTTTAGCTCACTGCTGTCTAGATTTATTGTGCACTCGTAAGGCCAACACTTGCTGTCTTTTCAGTGTACTACAGCATTAAATGCTGACTTACGCCCGGATCCCACTTTCATAAATTCTGCTATGAATTGCTACAGCTTCAAAACCCTGGCCTGCTGTGGAACAGCTTCTGTGACTCAGTACTTTCCATTGCTGAGATGTCTTTTTGAAGGCTGTTGTATAGTGGAATGATGACATTCCACTGGAACAGGGAACGCTTTTCTCTTACGCATGCATCACACACCCTCAAAGTAGCAAAACTTTGCAAGAAACTGCACCGCATTGTTGTGATGCTTAAGACGTTTCTGTAATCGCTCAAACCTGCCAGACTGGTTTAATGCTATTTGAGCCCCGCCCATCCTGTACGCCTGCTTGCGACCATACAGGAACTTCTCACCTCATCTCCCTCTCCTCATGCTGGGAGATCAGGTTGCTGTAGAAGTTCTCCAGGGTCACTTTGGCCATTGTGACCCGCTCCTTGGTGTGGTTGCTCATGGAGGAACAGGACGTCTGACCCGTCATTGCCATGTTTACCTGAAAGTTTTAAGACAGACATATTGTTGTGTAAGAACATGGGCATGCCGATGAGAGCAGTTGGTAGGTTTAAAACTGAAACAAAGATCACGGATGCAAAACAAGTGAAAAAACAATTATTCCTTTAAATTCTAAACTTTAAATAAGAAAATAAAGATTATTGAAAGCTTAGAAAAGTTTCAAGAGCTGCACAGTTTTACTGTATAAGTCACAATCAATATCACGATACACAGATGGCGAATCGATTAATATTGCAATTCTATAAGTACCGCGGTTTTATAAACATCCCAATTTAATGTCAATTCTTTTTTTCAATTTTGTTAGCATTTTAAGACCTTCATCCTTCAAAAAAAGAAAAATTCGAAGGTTTTATACCTTAGCTTTATTCAACAGCTTCACAACTGAATTGAACATGAGTAATTAAATGTAGTCCGTTCTTTATAGCATTCGTTTTCGTAAAGGATTTAAACAATACAATCTAACTTGCTGCTCAAATACAAGAGTTTAGCATTTAACCTGAAATGAAACAAAGTGCAAAATTTGTATTGAGCAGCACGTATCTCGGTGATACGCCATAACTGTTACCTTTAACCAAACAGCAAATCATTCACTTCTCCCACATGGAACGCCAAGACGTAAATAGTGTGTACTGCTTGTAGGTTTATAAAGAAACTGAAATTTTACAGCCTCAAATGCCTCCCGAGCCTTGAGTGAGTTGCACAGCTTCTATTGCGGGCATGCACGGCTTCTGACACGCGTGTTTCAAGACTAATTAGCACTTGCAACGTTTTGAGACTGGTGTAAGAGTGTGTACTGAGTGGATTTGAGCATGCTTGGAGAAACAGGCTGATTGGAAGCTTTTTAAAATGTGCGAATTTTAACAATGTAACATCATAAAAATGCATTTCTGTTCTACCACTCAGAAGCTTATTATCGATTATGTCGAACGTGATCGGTCATGGCTGATAAGCCGAAAAACTGTCCACTGGCTGATTGACTGGGGCATGTCTATTATACAAGTAATAAATCTTTTAAAAATTTACTTTGCAGTCAATGTGATGACGCGAATCGACACACAAACATCCAGATTCATAACTAAATCAATCAAAATTTAATCCCCCCCCCCCCCCCCGCTCCAATCTCTATGGTCAAATGTTATTCAGCTTAATGTAAATGCACTAAAGTGTACTAAAGCACTAAAGATTGTATTAATCCCCAGCAAACAAGGATCACATCTTAAACCGCTGGAAGACTAAAGCAACGTCTGAGTGCGATTCCATCAACCAAACAGCAACAAGTCTTTCTGCAAAACTGCACATAAATCATTGACCAGCCTGGTAACTGATCCACATAACAAGGGTGATGAATCTAGGATGTAGGTAGGTATTTGGGACTTGGGACACCCTTAATCATGTTCAGGTAAGCACAGACAGTCGAGGGTCTACTGGACTATGAGAACAACAAAAAGTAAAACAAATTAGATGAAACATACAAAAATAACTAACCCCTTGATCTTTAGGGAAGATTGCCAAAAGGATATCAAATCAGTATTGCAATATATTAGAATTTACCAGACACAATTACTATGATGTGAGCTCATTCCAAGTCCACAAATCATAAACAGACAGTAAAAACCAAGTTCATTCCGGATTATGAGATCACCAGACTGCTGCAGCAGTTTAATTATTAATCTTGGATCTAATAAAGAAGTAGGTCTGATCTATGGAACATGCTTAGTGAAGTTTTGACACTTTCACAAAATACTACCAGAGACCAGCAAAGAACAAATACAGCATAATGCACATTGTTTATTGTGCAGCAGATAGATTTTCAATCTGATCGGTAAGTCAAAATTTGTTGCATTTTCTATAACTGCAGACGGCAATAACGGCTGTAGTTCAAATCACAGCTCTATTGTATCGTGCTCATTACTGGTTTTATTTACCCAAGATAGTACATGCTCCAGATAACCTATGCCTAAAACCAACAAAATTTACAACAAGCAAACAAACAAAAATACAACAAAGCATTATTTCAGCACTTTACTGTACACCAAAGCATAACAGTACTGCGAGATGGTGAAGCTTGCTGCTAGGTGAGGCTTATTTAACATTTATGGAAGAAGTATCCAATTCTTTGTGGTTTCTTGGTAACAAGCCAAGCTGCAGCTTTCATGCTTAAACAAAGAAAAAGAAAAAGAGAAAGAAAATGGAAGTTTCTAAGGGAACTGTTTGAAGCTGCTATGATGCAAGTTATAACAAGAAAATGGTTTCACAGATATTCCACAAAGTTACTTGTAAACTGATGTTCAATATACATTGATCAATCATAACACTATCACCACTGTCAGGTGAACTAAACAACATTGAATACCAACTATAACTTCCAATCCCAATCTGATCGAGCACCCATGGAATGCACCGAACAAATAAGTCCAATCCACCAAGATTCCACCTCAAATCACCCAAAGGATCTGAGACACCACAGCACCCGTCACGCCTCCTCGCCTCTCCAAGAGATCCTGCAGGGCTACGCCCAGAGGTCCAGAGCAGCCTTGTTCCAACGAGAGGAACTCAAATCCTAGTTGGTTTTAATGTTATGTCTGATCGGTCTACAACGGGATCGGTAATATTTTTTACATAGCAGTTAAAGAATTGCTGTATTATAGCGGAAGAACAATAAAAAGTAAGAGAGCTTTCCTATATTTCCTGAATTTGATCCTAAACCAGGGCGATGTCGAGGTTGTAGAAAACTGTGCATGGTGGAAACCCAGGCAGAAATTTTTTCCCACCTATCTCATTTCAAATGTAGTCACCAATCTAATAAAATTAATAAATTGTAAAAGTGGAAAAGATTTTTATTAGAATAAACAAAAGCAGGTTTACAGACACAAATTCGATACATAAATAAAAAAATTTAGGTTTGGGGGGGGGGGGGGATATTCTTAGCTTCATCAGGTTGTCCCTGATGAGAATGCCAGAGGAGACGGCATCTAGCAAACAACATCAGGAAGAAACATTCAGAAGAACCAGACTAAAAAGCGAACCTTGCCTCATTTGGGTAGGTGTTTTGTGTTTCTTCGTAATTCGGGAATCCACAAATATTACCGAATTCCTCGCTCAGTGTTGACGTAGATGGCCTTGACCCATTAATACTAACACTAACATCAGGTCACATCACAAAATCCCATTCACTGTGAAAAAGTATTGGTTTTATATTTGCAATACTTATATGAATCAGTAAACAAACTTTAATATTACACAAGGATAACCCAAATAAACACAAAATGCAGTTTTTAAATGATGATTTCATTTATTAAGGGGAAAAAGCTGTCCAAACCTGCCTGGCTCCATGCGAAAAAGTAATTGCCTCCTAAACCTAATAACTGGTTGTGTCAACATTGGAAGTAACAACTGCAATCAAGCCTTTGTGATAAATAGCAATGAGTAAACTTGCAGTGGAGGAATTGGGGCCCATTATTCTTTGAAGAACTTTTTTAATTTAGCTGCACTGAAGGGATTTCAAGCACGAACAGCCTGTTTAAAGTCCAAAACCTTAATTTTGGTGTTTTTTTTTTAGTTTTGAAGCAAGTTTCAGAGGTAGACTTGCTGGTGTGTTTCTGATCATTGTCTTCATATCATATCACTGCATAATCCAAGTGCACTTGAACTTGGGGTCAAACTGGTGGCCGGACATTCTCCATCATGAATTTCTGATAGAGGGCAGAATTCATAGTTCCATCAATTATAGCAAAGCAGCCCCAGACCATCACACTAGAACCACCACTATATGTTTGACTGTTTTTTAATGAAATGCTGTGTTGGTTGTATGCAAGATGTAATGGGACCTACACCTTCCAAAAAGTTCAACTTTAGTCTGATCTGATCAATCTACAAAATATTTTCCCAAAAGCCTTGGGAATAATCAAGATGTTTTTTGCCTTTTGTGTTCTTTTTGCTCAGCAGTGGCATTTGCCTTGGAACTCTCCTATTGGAACTCTCCTATTGGAACTCTCCTATTGGAACTCTCCTATTGGAACTCTCCTATTGGAACTCTCCTATTGGAACTCTCCTATTGGAACTCTCCTATTGGAACTCTATGCTTTTTCCCTTAATAAATGAAATCATTTAAAAACTGAATTTTGTAGTTACTCGTGTTGTCTTATGTAATATTAAAATTTGTTTGATTATCTCGAACATTAAAGTATGACAAATATTGCAAAGAAAAATAGTTTACAACATATAACTTCTCACAACACTGTACATACATACACTCACAAATATATATATGTATGTGTGTGTGTGTGTGTGTGTGTGTGTGTGTGTGTGTGTAATTAAGTACTATCGTAGGAGATCTCATACTATCGTTTAATATCAGTGACCTCACAACTTCACTTAATTTACTATAAAATCTATTTTCACTTTAGACACTTACTTCATTTACAATTATAAATAAGTCTTGTATATACATTATATGCTTTAGTATGGCGTCATTATTTTGTTAGGAGAACACAAACACAGATAACGCTGTCGCCAGTACAGTACAGTCTCTCTGCTCCCTTATTGTCACACGCCTTATCAGCGCTCTCAATCTGCCCGTCCCAAACACACCTCCACTGCCTAGACACGCGGCCTGACCTGGCTTGTGTAGTGCCACAGTGTAATACACTACCTAGTGCACTGTGCCTCTGACTCAAAGGTATTTAGGATACAGCCTCGTGGATATTTCCTGAAACCGAAAAAAGCCTTCAACTCCAGTGTTTGGCAACTCGACAGCCAGCTAGCAGCACCGCTAACTTCAGACTAGCCCGCTGGCTAGGTTTCAACAAAAACACCGGTTATTATGCCGAAGTTTAAACGCGACTTCCTCGAAAAACATAAACATATTTCACAGACAGGAGCGCTTTATAGCCTGAGAAACATCAATAAAAAACTGTCGCTCTCTAAGAAGAGCATGACATCATCGTCCAGCTGTAGAGCTCGCGCTAACGCTAACGTTGCGTGTGTGAGTTAAGTAAGTTAATGTAAAACCTGCACTTTCCCAATCTACACTACTACTAACTACAGCTTCGCCGCTCCGCCGTCTCCTACAACCACCCCGAGTGAAATCTCCTCATTTACGCCGTCTGCCACTGCTCAACTGTTATACCTCCAACTTTTAATGACTTACCTTCTACGCGACCTCAGCCTGATTGCAGTCTACTTGTAGACACGGCTCATTATTTCCTTCTTCCGAATGTGCCTCTGGAGCGACACTCCAAAATAAGAGTCTGACTCACGCGCCATGACAGTGAGCACAAATAAAAGTCAGCAGAGGTGTAAATCGTAGGAAGGAGAGAAAAAAATTATTGCATGATATATTTGATTGATTATCCAACACTTAATCATAGGGACTTTCGATTGATTCATGCGTTGTGTGCATTCTTACATGTATACCCAGTATATTAATAATTATACATTTATATCTGGGGAAAGGGCTATTTAAAGAAAGCAGAATTTATCTCGTGTTACAGCCAAATTCACAATATTCGGAATCTTTCATACCCAAAACACATCCAAGATGGTCAACTCCACAATGCACTGTAATTGGTTAGTGTCAGCAGAATACCCGAAGTTTAATTTAGTCTTTTATTTACTTCTGATATATAGTACTTACACTTAAAATTAAACGTAAATACACTGACTTAAATCATCCACCAGATGGCAGCAGAGTTTCATTCATAGAGATCTATCTATCTATCTATCTATCTATCTATCTATCTATCTATCTATCTATCTATCTATCTATCTATCTGTCTGATTCAAATGTCAAGGTCTAAAGGTGTTTTGTTGACATGACAAATATGGACATTTGTGTGTTCAGAAATAAGTCAGAAGAAAATAACAGGAATTTTAATAGAAATAGATGATATCAAAAAAATATATTAAAAAGTTATAAGAAAAATACATAGAATTCTCCCTCTCGCATATGAATTCTATGTATATTTTAACACAGGTGTAAAAAAATGCTGTAAACAAATAATGCTTTCAGTAATATAAATAATGATTGTTTATTTTTGTGAATTTACAAAATGCAAAGTGAGCAAACGAAAGAAAAATCTAAATCGAATCAATATTTGGTGTTACTACCTTTTGCTTTCAAACCAGCATCAATTATTATAGGTACACTTGCACAAAGGCAGGGATTTTGTAGGATTATAGTCAGGTGTATGATCAATTACACCAATTATACCAGACAGGTGCTAATGATCATCAATGTCACACGTAGGTTGAAACCCAGTCATGAACTGAAACAGAAACAGCTGTGTAGGAGGCTTAAAAGTGGGTGAGCAACAGCCAAACTGCTACTAAGGTGAGGTTGTGAAAGACAGTTTCATGTCATGGCAAGATTGAGCACAGCAACAAGACACAAGGTAGTTATACTGCATCAACAAGCTCTCTCCCAGACAAAGATTTCAAAGCAGCCCATGGTTTCAAGATGTGCTGTTCAAGCTCTTTTAAAGAAGCACAAAGAAACGGGCAACGCTGAATATCGTAGACAAAGTGTTCGGCCAAGGAAACTTAGTGCAGCAGATGAAAGATACATCAACATCACATCAGCAGGTGCTCTGGACTAATGAGTCAAAATTTGAAATATTTGGCGGTAGCAGAATGCAGTTTGTTCGTCGAAGGGCTGGAAAACAGTACAATAATGAGTGTCTGCAGGCAACAGTGAGGAACAACATGGTGGAGCTTCCTTGAACATTTGAGGCTGCGTTTCTGCAAATGGAGTTGGAGATTTGGTCAGGATTAATAGGGTTCTCAATGCTGAGTAATACAGGCAGATACTTATCCATCATGCAATACCATCAGGGAGGCGAATGATTGGCCCCAAATTTATTCTGCAGCAGGACAACGACCCCAATCATACAGCCAAAGTCATTAAGAACTATCTTCAGCGTAAAGAAAAACAAGAAGTACTGGAAGTGATGGCAAATATTGATTTGATTTAGATTTCTCTTTTGTTCATT
>JAAGKR010014984.1:0-5000 GCA_011419295.1 Clarias macrocephalus
AGCTCTGACTCTGTGCTCCGCTGACTCTGTGCTCCTCAGCTCTGACTCTGTGCTCCTCAGCTCTGACTCTGTGCTCCTCAGCTCTGACTCTGTGCTCCGCTGACTCTGTGCTCCTCAGCTCTGACTCTGTGCTCCTCAGCTCTGACTCTGTGCTCCTCAGCTCTGACTCTGTGCTCCTCACTCAGCTCTGACTCTGTGCTCCTCACTCAGCTCTGACTCTGTGCTCCGCTGACTCTGTGCTCCTCAGCTCTGACTCTGTGCTCCTCAGCTCTGACTCTGTGATCCACAGGTCTGATGTTTCCTGGATGGGTCCATGGGATGATCAGAGGGAGAAATATTAGCAGGGTTTTTAGGAGTCAGTTGGCATCGCAAATCTTTTCACCCTCTTCTGTATACTTGCCCCTACAACACACAACCTTTCTCACACACTCACACGGTTTATGCTCTAGTTTATTCCAGTTTCTTTGCATAAATGTAAGAGGCTGATCTTCTGATTGTAAACAGCTGTTTAATAATAGAAATCACAGATGACAGCGATGCACATCTGTAAGTGTGTAACTTATTAGCTCATTATTTTTCTAAAAAGAATTCTTACATTTTTTCCTTGATAAATCACAGATGTGTTACACAAACTGGCCACATGGAGGCGTCAGAGGCTGACTTTTCAACACGTCATATCGCGTTTTATTCAGATTCAGCTCTGTGCTCGATTTCACGCTGAGATTCTTTAAATAAACGCTTTAATAGCTTTAATCTTTTAGGGTGTTTATTTATTTATTTATTTATTTATTACAGAGGTGTAGATTTTATTTGCTTCAATTATTCCAAAATATGAACTAATACGAGTTTTATGAGGCAGGGTAAAAGAGTCTTATTCTGTCTTTACATTAAGAGGTAATAAATCATTTCATTTCGGTCTGCTTTCGACAGCAGACCCTCAACCGGTTTAAAAGGAGCATAATTGGTATATAAAAAGGTCCAAATGTTTTATATAATTGTTTAAATAAATGAATGATTTCCACATTGAGAAACAAATATACTTATAGAATTAACAAATAAACAAATTAGTAGGAGTGTCACAGTACAAAGAGGGTAAGTGATTTGGGGGCTTATATACAGTAGAGAGCAAAAGTTTGGACACCCCTTCTCATTCAGCGAGTTTTCTTTCTTGTGTTCTTTCTTGTGTTCTTTAGCCCAAACGCGTCTCTTCTGCTTGTCGCCTGTCCTTAGCAGTGGTTTCCTAGCAGATCTTCTACCATGAAGGCCTGATTCACACAGTCTCCTCTTAACAGTTGTTCTAGAGACGTGTCTGCTGCTAGAACTCTGTGTGCCATTGACCTGCTCTCTGATCTGAGCTGCTGTTAACCTGCGATTTCTGAGGCTGGTGACTCGGATGAACTTATCCTCCGCAGCAGAGGCGACTCTCGGTCTTCCTTTCCTGGGCCGGTCCGCATGTCAGCCAGTTTCTTTGTAGCGCTTGATGCTTTTTGTGACTGCACTTGGGGACACTTTCAAAGTTTTCACAATTTTTCCGACTGACTGACCTTCATTTCTTAAAGTAATGATGCCACTCGTTTCATACTTATTGCAAAAACAATTCCTAGAAACTTATTTATTATCTATTTTCTTATATATGAACCATTTTGACCAATTTTTATAATACTTATCCATGTTTAGTCTTAGAGAGAAGGTGAGTTTCTCCATTTCAAACATGTCATCTACAACTGCTATCCAATCGTCCTTTGTTGGTGGATGTTCTTCCAACCATTTGAATAAAATACTTTTAAACAAAAAAATAAATCTAGCAACAACAGCACAGAGGTTTGTGCATTACACACCAATATTTCAGCTAAACACGAACGGTTCTCAGGCTGTTGGAGTAAAGCCTCAGTAAACTCTAATTAACCCTGAGAACCCTGATTAAATGCACAGAACACTCATTAAATCTTTAGAACTCACATTAAAACTAAATTTGAATACCCTCATTAAACCCTCATAAATTCGGAGAATCCCCATCAGGCCTTCAGAACTCTGAATAAACTCTCAGAACATTCATCAAACCTTGAGAACCATCATTAAACCCTTAGAACCATCACGAACCTTCAGAATCCTGAAAAATTTTCGGTACCTTCATTAAATCATCGAGCCCCTTAATAAGTCCTGACAATCCTGTTTCAATTTTCAGAACCCTTATTAAACTCATAGAACCCTCATTAAGCCCTCTGAACGAAGCCTGAGAACCCTCGTTAAACCACCAGAACACTCGTTAAAACCTTTCATCAGTCTTTAGAACCCTTAATTATCTCTCAGAACCTCTTTAAAACCCACCGAACCATTAAGAAGAAGCAAAGTGAAAAGTGAAAAGTGTTCTAAATATATACTTGTCCATAAGAAAGCTGGGGGCAGAGCGCAGGGTCAGCCATGATACAGCGCCCCCTAGGGCAAAGAGGGTTAAGGTCTTGCTCAAGGGTCCAACAGTGGTATCTTGGAGGAGCTGGGGCTTGAACCGCCAACTTTCTGGTCTGCCTTAACCCACTAAGCTAACCCTGGCCCAAATAATAACCCATACGATCCTTCATTAACCTTCAGAACATTTAACCATTTCACAGAACTCTTCTGAAATCCCAAGTAAACCTTTAATTAAACCCTATGTGAACTTTCATTTAAACCATCAGAACCCTTACGCAAGCATCAGAACCCTCACAAAACCTCTGACAATACTCTCGGCAAACCTACAGTATGTCATTTAAAATCTGACCTAGAACCATCTTTTAGCTCTCTGAATCCTCATTCAACCTCCAATAAACCCCTTAAAATCCTGAATATACCCTCAATAAACCCTTGGAAGCCTTTGAACCTTCATAAAATCCTCAGTTAACATCTTTTCCTTCAAAGACGGTGAAGAACCTTAAAGAAATTCTGCTCGGATCCAGTGAACAGTGAAACTTTTAGTTGTAGTGTTCAATACAGAACCGTTAAGTTGGTGATAAATGCAGCGTGGCTCCTTTCGTCATGTTTAAACTCGTCCTTTATTAATGAGTAAAATGCGTTTCATGAAAAAGTGTCTCTGGTTAGATTGTAGAGCCAAACCTGAACCATATCCTGGATTTATTCATCCTAATAACATTTTATCACTGCGTCTCATGGCTCGTTGTGTTAGTTAAGCCGTGTGATTGAGATTAATCTGATTACCCGGCGGAGTAAACAGTTGGCCGGCGCTAAAATGAAATAAACTCCCGCTGATGGATGGTAATGTTGCGCCTGTGCGCTGCATAATCGTAGCTCAGGGATCCATATTTCTGTATTACTCTATTTCTGTTTCTGTGCTGAAGATTAAACAGCCTGATTAGCAGTTCAGTGCCGCTGCAAAGCAAATAAAACAAATCAGGAAGCGTACATCATCCGAACTCCACGGCTGAGCTCGCCTCGTCACAGCCTGCTGCTTGGATGAATCTCTGAGCAGCTATTTTTTTCCATCCTTTTTTCATTTTTTTCTCCTTCTTTCTCCTGGGCACAAGTGCTATAAAGCAGAAATGGCTTATGAAAGTGCGCTAAGCGTTTATTCCCAGCTGAGGCGTGTTGAGGCGTAGAGGCCACACTGGAGCAGAGCCGAGAGGAAGATGAGGTTTTAACGTAAATAAGAAGAATCGTGAGTCCTCAGTCCCAGGATGAGTTTGAAAATAAATAAAACAAGTGCCATTATAAGAAATCTGAATCAAGTCTTAAATTGAGTCTGAGACCAAAACTGTAATGGTAAAGTGTGAATCATTAGCAGCTCAGAATGATGACAGTGAAGAGGAAGGCCTTCATATCCTGGACAAACAGCAAATCTATGTGGTTCATAGTGATCTATCATCATGAAAATCATCATCATCATCATGGCTAGGCTTCCTGAGCATGGATTTAGTCAGAGGGCTGCCCACGTCTGCCCCAGCTTTGAGAGGAAGAAAAGTTTGTTCTGGATTTGGTGCTGTGATGTCTCAGTGCACTGCAGTTTTACGGTTCTTCCTCCATCTCCATTAGTCCTCAATAATCTCTGGTGGAATTCCATCGACTCCTGCTGCTTTACAACTTTTCAGTTGCTCCACGGACTTGACAGTCTCGTTTAGGGTAGGGATCTGTTTTCTGTTTTCCCGGGTTGTTGAGCAATGTGACGGATTGCTATGGATTGGTGCTTCCTTATCGAGACGTGATGACTCAGAGAGGTGCAACTGGTGGGTGGATCTCTTCTTTACCAACAATTCTTGTTTTCTTCCTCCATCTCTGTTATTCGTCAGGACTAGCCCTGAGTGCATTCTGAGTGAATGATAGTGTACATCTCCAGGCCGCTCGATCATACACTAGAGCGACCACCGCTAGTGGTTAATGTCACAGGCGCCAAGGAGTTTCTCAAGAGAGGCATTCTACCAGCTTCTTTACTACCCCTCTGTCAGCTCACCATACAGCAACATCTTAGGCAGATGATGATCCTCCCATCATGGATATATGCTCTGCCCAGCACAACTGCGTCTTCAAAAGCATGGCCTCCCAGAGCATCATTCTGAATACAATCATGCTTCCTATTGATAAGGGCTCTGAGAAGTCCTGGCCATGCTGGTCTTCAGGGCTAGGTTCTTGAGGAACTTTCTGGTGAGTAGGACTTTCATTCAGTTCTTTTTTCCCTGGTTGTTGTGGAATTGATTGATTGCTAAGGATTGCTGCGAGGCAAACCAGTCTTTGTTCTTTTTAGTGGAGACTCCAAGGATGACTTCTTAAGTCTGCAGGATGGTGTTTTTTGGGTGTTGCCAGAGTGCTTCTAACCTGCGGTCTCTAGGTTGCCACTCTGTAGCCTCTAACTTTTGAGCACCTCTTCTTTGATTTGGGTATAAAGTGCAGAGAGACTTTGAAGTGCACATGGCAATGGTTTGGGTGGCACTCTGACCTGGGCATCACTTGGATGACCCAAATGTCTTAGAGTTCTTTATGCCATCTATGCTCACTGCTGTTAACAACATTCAATG
>JAAGKR010014987.1:462-10605 GCA_011419295.1 Clarias macrocephalus
CCCCCCCCCCCCCCCCCCCCCCCCCTCCCCAGATGGTGTGTTCCTGCTCAGTGCCTCCAGTCTGGCGGGTCGATGTTGGTTTGGTTCCATTTGGATCTATTCGGACTCTAAACTGGCCCCTAATGAGGGATTCTGTAAGGCAGGGCTTCAGACGGAGGCGGGGCTTAATGATGTCAACTGGCTGACAGACAGGTCCATCGTCACGGCAACCGACTCTGGTACTGACACCAGCGTGTGTATCTGTAGGATACATCCTGCATACATATGAGCTTATTAAGATAGTGTGTGTGTGTAGGAGCGGTTGAGCTGTGGGATTTGGCTGAAGATGAGCGCTTGTTGGTGAACAGGTTCAGTCGCCATGAACACGATCATGTCGTCACGACGGTTAGTCCGGCGGCCGACGCTCACCACGCCGTGAGTGGCAGCATGGACTGCAGGTGTGTGTACGCGAGTGTATGTACTGTATGTGTGTTGGCAATAGAAGATATAAGTGTGTGTGTTAAAGCAGTTTGTAAGTGTGTGTTGATGTTTCAGGGTTAAAGTTTGGGATCTGAATCAGGAGTGCGTGATCAACACCTACGGTGGTGAGAACTTGACCTTTAACCTCTGACTCTAACCTTTTATCTCTGATACTTCACCATGTTCTAGTTTCAGAGTTCATGATTTTAGATGTTTTGCTCCGCATTAGGTGTGTGTGTGAGATGTGCTATAATTTGTGTGCAGTACAAGTCAAGTCAATTTTATTTATATAGCGCTTTTAACAATTGACATTGTCGCAAAGCAGCTTTACACAATAAAAAGAAGTAAGTCTGTATGCAGTGTGTATGAATCAAAATGATAAGATTGTCCCTGATGAACGAGCCGAGGGCGACGGTGGCAAGGAAAAACTCCCTGGGATGGTAATAGGAAGAAACCTTGAGAGGAACCAGACTCAACAGGGAACCCATCCTCATCTGGGTGATAACGGATAGCAGGGATTGATCAACTTAATAATGTGTACTGGAAGTTCAGTGTAACAGGAGATGTGTTAAAATTAAAAGGAGTCCAGTTTGTTCCTGGAGGCTCAGGTAGACTGTAGGAGATTCCAGTCCTGAGCTATCGAACAACTGAAGTCACAGGTCCCCAGAGCATCAATCGATGATAGGACAGTCTTAATGGAAACCAGCCCCAGCCACCATACAAATCCAGGCAGACCACACGGGGCATCCATGCGACGAGATCTCCAACCAGAAGCAGGACTCCAGGACCAGTTAGACGGGTCCAGAAGGCAGAAGGGTCTGGATCACTGGTAACTCAGAAGCGAACATGTATAACTCGACAGGGAGACAGAGAGAGGGACAAGAGAGAGAGAGAGAGAGAGAGAGAGAGAGAGAGCAGAAAAGGAGAGAACAGAAAATAAGGAGAGATGGCAGTTCGGTCTGGTCACAGTCAACATGTATAAGGTGAATGTATATTAGTGCAAAGTGCAAGCAGGGACTCCGGCAGGACTAACTATAACAGCATAACTAATAGGGAGAGCCAGTAGGAAACACAAACAAAGTTTCAAGATTAGCTCTGTCTGTCTGCTGTACGTCCTCCCTCAGACACTTCCTGGCTCCTGAGGACGAGTTCTCTGTCCCGTGATTGTCACAAAAGACGATGAGCGTGAAGACTATTGCTTGGTCTCAGGATTGTAACTGTACACTCAAGTTTGGTCAGCGGTAATGATCCTCGTCTTGAAGGACGGGTCGACGGGTCTCAGGAGACTTGGACGCGATGGTCCTTCTGCTCCTGGGTCAGCAGCCTGGGGACGAACTCGGCAGCAACACGGTGCATGTTCGATCTCCCATGAAAATGGCTGGACTGTTCGTTCGAAATACAGACACCGGCAGTGATGTTGATTGTTCTCAGACGATCATCATGTAGAAGTTATCAAATGGTTTCGACATTTTCGGGGGTTGAAGGTTTTCGTTTTAAGGTTTCCAGTTTTTCCGTTTAAGGTCTTCCTTGTTTCTTCGCCTTCCAGTGATGTTCTTCCGCTCCTGAAGCACGCCTGCTGCTCAAAACACCTTAAACAGCTCAATGCAGTGTCGCAATAAACTGGCTGAATCAAGAATAAGACGAAGTAAAAACTGTAAGAACTAATCAAGTTTTTGTGTATAAAGAAGCACAGAGCAGGAAGCCCTTAACCACAGCATTTTAGCAGTTTTTTGCATTTCTGTGTTTGAATACTTGGCACACACAATGGAGACTTACCTGGCAGGGCTGATACCACGATCAAGACTTTGGTTCAAGGCTGTGCTGATCCTTGTGAATTCCCCAAATGTGGGAATCTTGACTGCATGATATCTAATTTTGGGGGCCGACGTTCATGCGTCCTCCTCACACTCTTCTTTATTTGCTCTGTGGGGATAAATAAAGTTTTTGAATTGAATTAAATAAATATATCTATGGATCAGGATTGTGCAATATAGAGTGTTACATGATCACGTGTTTTAAGTCGCTTAAGTGACCAAAAAATATAATAATCGAGCAAGTGGTAAAATTGACATGATTTAAAAGTAAGCATAACGTTGGTTCTACTTAAATAATAAACAAATCTTATAGTTTTTGTGTCAACTGTTGTCCGCTGTATTTCCTGTCTCTCAGTACGCCGCGCACGCTGTAACAGAATAAACGGGTACGCAAGAGGAAACTAACCACTACTAGCTAATTGACTGCAGACAGCAGCATACTTCATCAGAGTACACTGTGTGTGTGCGCGTGTGTGCGCGTGTGTGTGTGCGAAACACTGCACAGTACCTCACACAGTTCTCAGTACAGCATCTGATCAGCTTCGCCTCCTCCAATGACATCACTTTCTCTCTCTCGCTCTCTCTCTCAGTGCACTCTCTGGCAGTGAGCCATGTGTCCTGCAGCCCAACTGACCCCTCCCTCTTCCTGTCCTGTGCTCAGGTGATCCTAATCTTCATCATCATCATCATCGTCTGCTCTCTGTGCAGTGTGTCACTTACTCTCTCTCTCTCTCTCAGGACGGTCGATTGTTGCTGTGGGATCGTAGAAAAGCCAAACCTGCCTCTCGCTTGGGTAACACACACACACAAATACACACACACACACAAATACGTGCACACATGAATACACACACACACACGAATACACACACACACGAATACACACACACACGAATACACACACACACACGAATACACACACGCACACGAATACACACACGCACATTAATACACACACGCACATTAATACACACACACAAATACAAATGCACACAAATACACAAACACACATGTAAATACACATACATGTAAACATCTCACAATCTCTCTCACAAACACACTCATTCAAGTAAAGTATACATTTGATGCATTGTACGAATATGGTGTGTGTGTGTGTGTGTGTGTGTGTGTGTGTGTGTGTGTGTGTGTGTGTGTGTGTACAGAAGTGGTTTCCCCGAGCTGTTCTGTGACTGCTGTTGTGTGGCATCCGAACAAGACCAGCACCATTGCCTATGGTACAACTACACAACTGTACACCCCTCTAGCGTTCACATGAATCCTGTACATCAGTGTGTAATTGTGTGTGTGTGTGTGTGTGTGTGTGTGTGTGTGTGTGTGTGTGTAGGTGATGAGTTGGGCAGGGTAACTGTGACAGATTTCCAGGATGCAGGACAAACACACACGATGAACACACACACACGCAGAGTGTCAGAGCTTGCTTTCTCCTCACATAGGTATGTGCACACACACACACACACACACACACACACACACCATGACCCTCAAGCTTTGATCCATTAACACCCGTCATGTGTCGACTCGTATTGAGAGGAATATGTCTGATCTTATTTATATTAATCTAAAAGTGAGTGTTCTCTTCTAAACCTGTGTGTGTGTGTGTGTGTGTGTGTGTGTGTGTGTGTGTGTGTGTGTGTAGTTCTCCTCTGCTTGCTTCAGTGAGTGATGACTGTACCGTCGCCGTGGTGAATGCAGAGCTCAGAGAAATGTGAGTATATATAGACCCACACACACATACACACACTCCTAAGTGTCCTGAGTCAGGAGTTATGAGGAAACACTGCAGTATACACTCACTGGGAAGAAGACATGCTTCAGTACTGGTCATGTTCTAGTGTGTGTGTGTGTGTGTGTGTGTGTGTGCAGTTACAGGGACAGGAGACACCAGGACTTTGTGCGCGGTGTGTGTTGGACTCCAGGCGGCTCAGACGTGCTGACCACAGCGGGGTGGGATCACCAGGTCCTCCATCACCATCTGCAGGAGACACGCGCTTAACACACACACACACACTTAACATACGTTTCTCATACACACTTAACATGCATCTCTCTCACAAAGACACACACATTTACTTGTTTCAGTGTTTAATAAAGTGTGTGTTCAGTCAAACACTGTCACTGTTAATTTCTTTTACTGATTTCAATTGACACACAGACACACAATCTGTCCAAGGGATGGAAATCAGCAGTCACCGCCTGATACAATATTGTCACAATGCTTGGGTGCAGATTCAGTTAAAATTTACTCTATAAATATCTTCTTTCTTTAAATATTAAAAAAGTTTAATGAATAATTAAATGTAGGCCGTTCCTTATAACGTTAGTGTTCTCACTTAAAAAAACAAATAAGGCATTTAAACAATGAAAACTAACTTCAAACACAAGAGTTTAACATTTAACTTCAAATGAAATTAAACACAAAGTTACATTGTTACTGTGTAGCTCGTATCTGTCATCTGCAGTCATTATTATTTCTAAACAAACTTGGCAAATAATTCACTCCTAACACACAGGATGAAATTGTGTGAATAGTTTACAGTGCGCCACCTGTAGGATTATAAAGAAACAGCAAATGTTTTACCGCCTCAAACACCTCCAAAGTCTCAAAACAAAAAAAGTGGGTACATGCGTCTTCCCACGCGGGGTTTTAAATGCATGCCATGTTCTATTAATTAGCGCTGGCGGTGTTGTGAGACATGTGTAAGTGTGTCTAGTTGGTGGGTTTGAGACTAATCCACAGTGTGTGTGTGTGAGAGTTTGGAGAAAAAGGCAGATCAGAGGCTCTGAACGTGATGTTTGATGACGTAATGGCATAAAGTGTTTGTGTTGCGTCACTGAAGCTCCTGCGCTCGGTACACAGTGGTTTATATCTGAGACTGATCAGCTGTCACGCCCACTCACACTGAACACCAGACGATTCTGATCAACGTCTCGTCCATCTCTGTTATAAATGTAACAATAGTTTTTAACTAATCCAGTTTGGAGTCAGTCTTGTGATGCGTGAATCAACACACAAAAGAATCATGATTCATAACTCAGTCAATTTTTTTCCTCATCTCTACTGATCAGTAATCGGGACATGGATGTAGTGACTGTGAGAGTTTAGGCCTTAATCATAAGTGTGTGCGCGCACACGCGTTCCATGTGCATGATGTAATTGCGTTCATGGTGTATAAACCCCTGTGGACTTGTTGTCATGGTAACAAGAACAACAAAGCCAGGTTTAAAAAAAAAAGTACAAATCCACCATCAAGTCCATACAAACACACACCATGTCTTCAATTAATAAACTATTAGATACCTGTGCATGTGTGTCGAGAGACGCCCCCTGCCCCTCCCCCAAGTTAGTGTGATGAAAGTGCGCACTCCAGCACTCTGTCGCTCTCATCAGCGGAAAATGTTTCTGTGTCAATGACACTGCTGACGAACACACACACCTTCACGTCAAGTAACCAGCACAGGAAGTCTTTCTTAAGGTCCGTGTGTGTGCGTATTAGACAGAAGTGTGTGGGAGACAGCCGTCTCTTAGAGACAGAACCAGAGACGCTTATTTATTAATAACTTTAATACATTTAATATTAATATCATTAATACATTAATTCTAAATAAGCTCTTTAAGTGAACATTGTTCTCCCTCTGCATGTATGTTTATACAAATGGATACATGTGAAGAAAATACACCCGTTAAACCATACACGTGTGTATGCGCTGCAGTTTCATCCTGAGTGTTCGTCTTGGTTTCTTCTGCAGCTTAGAGTTTATAAAAATAATAATCTAAACATTAGACTGTGTTTCCTCCTACACCAGCAAGTCCATATTCTGTGTGTGTGTGTGTGTGTGTGTGTGTGTGTGTGTGTGTGTGTGGTGTTTACACACAGATAGCAATCCAGTGTCTGTCCTTCAGAGGACAACTCCAGGTTGGACTTTAGCACACACACACTAAGAGCAGAGTTTATAAAAACACCAACAGTTTCAGGTGAGAATCAGCTGCTGTGTAACCTGTCTGATATCTCATGTAACATTTTGTTCCTTTACACAGTGCTCCTTATGTGTGTGTGTGGGGGGGGGGGGGCTATAAGCGTGTTCCTGTCAGCGGGGGGCGGGGCTGTAAGCGTGTGTGTGTGCGTGCGTTGCTGGTCACTCGGTTTTAGGGACAGGTGTGATTGGCTGTTTGGTTCCCGGTCTCACTAAGAACGTCATCCCGAACTGCTGCTTTGACGAGCCAGTGCTGTAAATGAGAGCAGAATTAGATTTCAGTCTGATTAAAACACACACACCTCACGGAAACATCTGGAAATTATAAACAGGACATCATCAGCATCAGACTGACACAAGCTGTGTGTGTAAATGTTTCTTTATTTAATTTACGTGCTAGCGTTAACTCTCGTCCTCTCAGTGTAACATCTGGTTAATGAGGTTTAACTTTATAATAATTGCTGAAGTGAAAGTAGTGGGTGCCATGGGGCGGAATCTAGCAAACTTTACCTGGTTGGTGCTTTAGCGATTACTTTATTGGTCATTTTGTTCTCAAGCTCTTTCATGTTCAGACCTGCAGAACTCTTGGGGTTGGGGGTGGAGTTTAGGGAAGGACCACCCACTGCATCATCAAACGGAGGGGAGCTCCACTCATCGTTGCCGATGTCTACTTCATGGGACTGAGCGAATTTGGGATCCATTTCCAGCATCTTCTTCTGCAGGATGCTGAGCAGCGTGGCCTGACTGGCAGCAACAGATGGTGGGGCTTGGGGCTGGGCTTTGGGTAGAGTTGGGGGTGGAGCTTGAGCCTGAGTCTTAAGTTGAGGTAATGGTGGCGCTTGGGGCTGGAATTTAGGTTGAGTTTTAGGAGGGGGTTGATACTGAATTTTGGGTTGAGTAGGAGGTGGAGCTTGGGGCTGAATTTTGGGTGGGGATGGGGGTGGGGCTTGGGGCTGAATTTTGGGTTGAGTTTGTGGTGGGACTTGGGGCTGAATTTTAGTTTTAGATGTGGGTGAGGCTTGGGGTTTTGGTTTGGACTGACTGATAGGATTAGCAGTAATTGGTGGGGTGGTGCTGGATGAGGTAATACTTGTGGAATTCGTAGAGCCATTTGTAATGCGGATGGAGTTTAGAGTTGAAGCTGCATCTGTTCTTTTGGTAGGCGGGTCAGGAGGCAGCATGCTGGGTGGACCTTCATCTTCTGGATCAGAGTTAGCAAACTCCGGTGGAGGAGGGATGAAGGAAGTGGTGTCAAAGCCATTGTGATGGCCAGATGGAGATGTTAGGGATGCAATACTTGTAGGGTTTTTATTCAGGATGCTGCTTGAGGGTTCAGCAAGTCTGGCATAAGTAACCTTTGGATTCTCAGTGTTGTGTTTGGAGTTCATGGAGGGACTGGCACTTCCTGAAGACAGTGGTGTTCTTGGGGTAACAGTGAAGGAATTAGTTCTGGTGTCACTGAGATGGATGCTTCCACTGGTGGAATCCGTCGAGCTGGTGCTGTTTTGTCTGGAAATGGCTGCCCTCTGTTTGTCTCGTTCTTTAGCTGCCATCAGCAGGGCAAATGGAGAAGCAGGCACCTCCTTTCCACTGGGAGGTTCACTGGTTTTCAGGCTCTGCAGCTTGCTGTTCAGTAAGGGGCTATATTTTGTCATCGGGTTCACAGGCGTTGCGTGAAGTACATCTTGAGCTGATAGCATTGCTGATGACCTTTCTGCTGTGGGAGAACCTCTCATTAGAGTTGAGATTTCATCTGGAGCAGCTGATGGCGTCTGTACAGTTGCAGCCATGCTGTTGGAGACTGATTGCTTGGGTAGGGCTACATGCACGTTATTCTTGAAGTCCTGTATATCTTCTTCCAGCTTGATGCCTGAACTGTTGCGGCGCATTGGCTTGACTGGAGGCACTAGGATTTGAGATGTGCTCATTTCCTTTACAGATGTTAGGTTTTTGGAGGAGTTCTCCAGGAGCATGCCATCTTGTGTGTCGGATTGACCAGAAAGAAGCAAGTTGGACATGGATGAATACCTGATGGGCTTGGGAGGAGGCATCTTCTGGACTTTTGTTATGGGTGACTGGGGTTTCTCTGTTGGGGGCAGTGGAGGAGTAAATTTGGGGCACTCTGGGATGTCCTCAGGTGAGCTTGTCGAGATTTGATAACTTGGTGGTTTTGGGGGAGCCATGGGTGGAGGCCTTAACCCAGACAGGTGTACATCATTTGGCGTTCCTACTGAAGGTGGCTTGGGAGGAGGCATGGAGGGTGGCTCCAGACTGGATAGGACCACTGTTGAATGCGTTTCCCCTGTAAATGGTGATGGAGGCGGAGCATGTCCAGGTGGTGGGGGGATGAACTGGGGTGGTGGAGGTGGAGGTGCAGTGGAAGGAGGAGGAGGGATCGGAATCTGTTCTTCTTCAGGGCCATCCATTGAGATGGCACTTCCATTTGACAAGCTTGCAGCCTTACCTGTTCATGGAGGAAAAACATGTTAGCAACTGTTAAAAATCCTGAATCAGTTTTTGAATTGTTACAGAAAGGAAGAATAATAAAAATGCTTATGCATTGCTAAAGTTGAGTCATCATACATAAAACACATATCTAATACCAATCACACTCTCAGTGTCACATAACACACCTGAAACAGTTGAGAGGACTGAATACCTGATACAGGTGTGTTGGGAAACTGAACAAAAAGCAAAAATGTGGACAGTCAAGATTCCCTGAAGGACAGCACTGGAAAAGTCTTGACTGATGTGCAACGAAACATAACGCAGGTCGCTAAAAACATTTATTGTAATGGAATAAAGGTGCCTGAGGGGCTCCAGTTTCACCCCGAGGTCCTCTAAGACCTCCTGATTACGTAATTACATCTCACCAGACATCAAGATTGCTCATTAAGCCTGTGTTTTCATATACCGTCAACATTGATGTAAAAAGGTGGAAAGAATGTGTATATTTATATTTAGGAGTGCGATGGTCTTGTGGGAAGTCTGGGACGTGTCCTCACCTGTGTGGCTGATCTGGGGCGCGGTGAAAGAAGATAGAACAGGAACAGTTGGAGTCGGAACTGCAAATCCAGCTCCCTCTCCAAACTAATGAAAAACCACAAAACATATAGAAGCCGTTAATCTACACACTTATCACAAAACCTTTCATTCAAAATATATCAGTAGCACTTTCCACAGAATCTCCAGAATCCACCATGATGCCTAAACACGAGTCTGTTCTAACACTGAGTACTGCAGGACTCTGATATGAACATTATTCCATTAGGCTTCAGACTTCAGAAACAGAGTGTTTTTAGCCTGTTCTCCATGTTGTTGCCCTCAGGCTGTTTATCTCCTCACTGTCCCTATGTGCTCTTTCAGGTGAAGTGGGAAAGATTTACAGCCTGAGATCTTTCAACTGATTTTGTTCCTGTTTATTTAAAGTCTAATGCTTGAAAAAATAGAGAGGAACAGAGATGAAAAAGACAGAAGAATATCTAAACGCTGACGTTATGGATATGGATATACATAAATATGCACACTGGAAACGGGACTGTGTATTTTAACATCGTAACATCTACGGTTATCATTAAGTTAGAAATCCTGCTTCCTTATTCTGTGATGTAAACTTCCCCCTGAGCTAATCGCCCCACAGTGAACATGTTTCAGAATATCAGAGCTTGATTAACCACTGACTGGAGTTACAGACTGCATACACATGTGGCCCCGCCCCCAAACCAGTATTGTGTACGGTGATTTAAACGGAAAACGTTTCCCAGTGCAGTGATCAGAATTAGCGGTCTGGCTCGACTTCCTGGTTAAAATGTGGTGGTTTTGAGTTTGGAGGGTAAACGGTGTGTGTGTGTGTGTGTGTGTGTGTGTGGTGGGTTGC
>JAAGKR010014989.1:0-10601 GCA_011419295.1 Clarias macrocephalus
GCCCCCCCCCCCCCGAATACCAGCGTTTCAATACCATCGATCAAAAGCATAAGGGTCTCAGATTAGACATTAGACAACTTGGTGCATCAGTAAGTACAGAAAAAAAGGTTCTATGTACATGTCACCTTTATCCAAGACTTTAAAGAAAGATCAAAGTTTCCCTCTGGTTGAAAAGACGCCTTTTCTCCGCATTTAAACCCCATTCACTTGGCCCTCTTTTATTAAATTAAGTGGCGAACACAACAATGATGGAGCTTCTCCAGCTCGAGCTGCTCGCCCCTAATTACGACCCTGATAGCCAAGAAAGAGCTTCTCTTTACAAGCTGTGCACAAAGAAACACCTCTATAGCAAGCATGCTCAATACAGTCACCATTCAAATGGGGGGAAAAAAGGAAACCCTTTACAGTTCTGTCTCGTTACACAAAACAATGGAAGATGCTGGAGAGTTGTTTGATTAAAGATTTGTCCAAAATATTTTATTGTCAAAATAAAAGCAATATTTGTCTTCTTCAAATGACATCTACACTATGTACAAATTTACAATCATCTTATAAATCTTCTTTCTTTTATACAAAATTTACACGTTTGTACACAACTGTATAAATACATTACAATAAAAAACAACCCGTAGAAATATTTGAGCACTAAAACTTTAAGACTTTTTTAAGGCTTATTTGAGAGAGCATCTTTGATATTTTTGATTGTTTAGACATTCTTTAAACTAAACTTTAAAAAAAGAGAAGAAGTTAAAAACAGAAAACTTTGTGTTTAAATGCTAAAGGACTGGAGAAAATGTTCAGCACCACTTGGAACAATGCAATGCCTAATTCTCTCTAAGCATCACTGATTGCATGTCATGTCCATATGAATAGAAATGGCAGGAAAGTAAATCACACACGAGGGGTGATGATGGGTTTGATTGTTTCAACCAGTCTTTCCACTTAACAGAAACCCCTCAGCAGTCCATTTGTATGTAAATGCGTGTGTGGAAAAGTCAAGTCAAGTCAAGAACTAATGCACCGAGCTCCTCTAGACTCGGGACAAAGGCATCTGCTTGGCACAGGAGACCGAGCTGGCTGTACCTGAGCGCCACGTCAGTCCCGCACTCACATCACTGTATGCCGAGCTGCTTGCACCCTTGCCCGCCCAGCGGCAGCGGCAGCAGCGCGCACACAGTGCCCGCCATGACTCGACAGTCTTCCCTGACCAGACCCACACGCCTGACGTGATGCCTACAGCCAGACACATGAAGTACTTGAGCATGAACACGGCATAGTCCGGCCGTTCTGCATCACGCTCGCGGTCCAGAGCACACGCGCAGTTGTGTGCCGCCTCCCAGCGCTGCCGGTTGTGCTGTTCATAGAAATAGCATGCGACGATGACAGCAGCGGGCACCGTGTAGAGCACAGTGAACACCCCGATGCGAATCATGAGTTTCTCGAGCTTGTCCGTTTTCGTGCCACCCTGCTTGATGACGCTGCGGATGCGAAATAGCGACACAAACCCGGCAAGCAGAAACATGGCTCCGATGCACAGGTAAATGAGTAATGGTGCAAGCACAAAGCCACGCAGGTTGTCCAAGTTCTGGTTGCCCACATAGCAGATGCCCGCGACAGGGTCACCGTCGACCGAGCTCAGGGCCAGGACCGCTATAGACTTCATGCTTGGGATGAGCCACGCAGCCAGGTGGAAGTACTGCGAGTAGCTCGCGATGGCCTCGTTGCCCCATTTCATGCCCGCTGCCAGGAACCAGGTGAGGGACAGGATCACCCACCATATGGAGCTGGCCATGCCGAAGAAGTAGATCAGCAGGAAGACGACGGTGCACAGGGCCGGTCCCGTGGTCTCGTAGTGGACGTGTTCGACGTCGTGCTCCCGGCTGCAGGCGACCCGCTCGTGCCCAGCGATCAGGCGCACGATGTAACCCACTGAGACGAACATGTAGCACGCAGAGAGGAAGATGATGGGTCGCTCTGGGTACTTAAACCGCTCCATGTCGATCAGGAAAGTGGCGACGGTGGCGAAGGTGCTGACGAAGCACAGCACGGACCACAAGCCGATCCAGAAGGCTGTAAACGCCCGCTCGTCTGGGGTGAAGAACGGGTTGTGGCAGGGCATCGCGCAGTTCGGGGTCCGACCCGTTTTGACGCGGTTGTACAGCGGGTGCCGCTCGCTGCTCACGCGTACCATCGGCGCGCGGCACTGACACCCGGCCTCGCACGGCTGCGGCGCCGGTTTGCGCTTGGGGTGTCCTCCTCCTCCACCTCCTCCACCTCCCACTCCTCCAGCGCCGCGGCCGCCTACGGGAGCCCTTCCCGGGAGGCCCGTGGGTTTCGGGAGCACCGGCGCGGCTGTCGTGGCGTCCGTGCGGTTGTAGTCCATGCACAGGGTGTCGGGGTTTCCCTGCACAGGCAGCAGCTCGCAGCGCATGCGGTCGGGCCACGGGAAGCCGTACTGGCGCATGAGAGGCGCGCAGCCGGCGCGGGCGCGCTCGCAGACGCTGCGGCACGGCGGCAGCGGCTTCTTGTAGTCCTCCAGGCAGATGGGTGTGTACATGCTGCACAGGAAGAAGCGGAGGTCCGCGGAGCACTGGATCTCCACCAGCGGCCAGAACTGGTGCACCTCCAGGCCCGCCTCGTCCTGCGTGTCGTGGTTGAACTGGTTCGGCATGTAGGTGTAGTTGTAGCCGATGCCCTTGCACAGCGGCACGGCGATCTCCTGGCAGCTCAGCTCCTTGGCCGTGGCGCCGCTCGAGCGCCGCAGAGTCCAGAGCGCCAGCAGCAGGTAGATACCCGACAGGTAGAGCGCCATCGTCCAGCGGCTCACTGCGCGTCCGGGCAGCTTGTAAATGCCAAGTCCGCGTCTGCGTGTGCGTTCGGATAAATAATAAGAAAACAATAATAATATTATTAATAAAATCCAAGCGCGCTTAAATTCGCAACAGCGGCTCCATTTCTTCCTGGGTTACCCGGTGCAGTGAAAACGCAACCAGTGACTTGTTCCAAAATAATAATAAAAATATATATATAATAATGAACAACAGTCCCCGATCAAAATGGCTGAGAGCCTCTGCAGAAACGCGCCTCTCTCACTGTGTGTGTGTGTGTGTGTGTTTCAGTCTTTTATTATCCTTTTGCTCCGGAATCAGGAAAAAGCTTCTGTGGAATCAGGTCTTCGGTAAGGAGCACGAATCTAATCGCGAGAGAAAGAAATGAGAAACGCGCCGTTTGAGTTACGGTTACGCACCGCGTTTCACACACACACACACACACACACACACACACAGAGAGAGAGAAAAATAAAAACACGTTCCTCGTTATTCTCCTCATACAAATCCGTGCACCCCAGCGGCACTCTCTGCGCTTTTATGCGCACGCGGAATGGCCACGCCCACACGGACCTCCTGGCCAATCAGAGAGCAGCAAGGAGGAGCCTCTGAGCTCAGTCAGTCAGTCGAACCTTGGGTTAGGTGGTTTTGCGGCGGAAGGTTGTATAACTGTTTTAACATCGTCTTAACTTTTTTTTCTTTCTGCTTAAATATTATATAAATATTACCCCATCATCATCATCATCATCATCATTATGGAGCAGATAATGTGCATCTGTGCTCTCCTTATTCCTTGAGCTCACTGGAAAAGTTTACTGTAGACTCATTTGCACATGACTTTTTTTGTTTTGTTTTGTTTTGTTTTTAGTGTGGGTGATGGGGGGCATCCTACTTATCAATGTGGGGTGTTTATGTTTTAATTGATGTGCTGATGTTCTGCTGTTGAGTTTAATAGAGCTGGCACAGGAGGGGGGTAATTACAGGAGAAGGAGGGGTCGGGCTGGTTTGGATAGAAGAGAAGAACAAGTTGATAGGTTTGTTAACAGTGGCAGGACAACAATCTCCCCCCGCCAAGCACCGTCTCTCGCATACACCAATACACTAACACGCTAATTATTCCTGTGAACACAATGGGCCTTTTAAAATTAATATTCTTCACTTTGTCCCAGTAATCACTACACAATGGTAAAACATATTAGTCGTTAATTAGAATACAGGTGAAGCTGTGTTTGTTACCTGGTTGTAAGATTGTTATACATGTTATACATTATTAATATATGTATTAATTATTACAATGGGGGGGGGGGGCATGCACGTGTTGAAAACTGGGTTTCCTAGAAATATTGCTGTGCTAAGACGATCAGTGAAGGGGAGAGTGAGCATTGCAGAGAAGGCTGCCTCATCAGAAATCATTGCTCAGTCATACTGCTGTAAAATTGTCTTTATTTATTTATTTATTTATTTATTTATTTATTTTGTATTGAATCCTTAACTAATGGAATACTAATATGGTTAACTTTTCCAATTATTTATTCGATTCTTTCTTTCTTAATTAAATATTTTAAATACTTACCATACAGTTCTGTGGCTCAGTAGTTAACAGTGTTCTCACATTGCCTGATGGGTTTCGCTGGGTACTCCGTTTCCTCCCCCAGACCAAAGACATGCAAGTGTAGGCTGGCTGGCATTCCTAGTTGTCTGTAGTATATGATTGGCCATCTGAGTGGCGGTGAGTTCGTACTCTATTAAGTTTGCAGTGTGCAGTGTTCCCTGAGATGAGCCCACACAATTTATTTTACAAATAAACTAAGGTTAACTTTTATATTTTTTATTTATATGTATTTAGTGTATTTCTACATCTCTGTGTAAGTTAATAACTATTCTGTTCCTAAGGAGTGTTTGAATAATTCAGTTCACTATACAAGTAATAAACATCAAAGATTTGATTATTAAAATTTCTTGGGTTTAATAGTAAAGTGTTTATTAAGTGCTAACATACAGTGTTGATTAACATCTGACTGGAGCTGTATTCAGTACAGTAACAGCATTAGTCATTTTACATAATGCAAAAACGTTTTGTCTAAAATCAGATGAGTACATGCTGTCATACAACTTCATTGGAAAAAAAAAACAATCTTGAAAACTTAGTCTTATTCTTTCAAGCTGATTGTGTGTGTCTCTTGAGAATGAAATGCCTAATTTTCCTGAGTGGAGGAAAACCTCCAGGGAGGAAAGGAGAAACAGGTGTGTACTCCAAGGTCCCTGGTGAATGCGTATGATAAAAAAAAAAAAGGCTTCGTTTTCACTGATTATGCGTATTATTGGCTGAGCCCATATTGATTAACAGAGAGATAGAGGCGGCTGTGGTCTCCAGCAGTTGGAGCGTAACCTCTTCTCCAGGCGGAGGCCCACAGCAGCCCTGGCTTGGGTTACATAGTGCCCGGGCATTCCTCAGTCCAAATGGAATTAGTGCATCTGTTCGAAAGTTAATTTTCGAATCGGCATTGAGTCATTCTTTAGAAAGAAAAGCAGTGATGGTTGAGGCCAAGTGGGGGAAAATGAAAAAAAAAAAATCTTCTCAAGTGTCAGTGCAAGAAAAATCTGAACGCTGTGCATGCTCTTGTGTGAGTCTTTTCTTTCCTAAAGAGCCATGCATGATGATTTATGTGTTTTTAATTGAATTTAAAGTACTGATTAGACATAAAAAAAACATAGCGTCAACTCTCTATATTACTGAACTGTCATCTAAAGAAGAACAGAACACGCTTCATTGTGTTGGTAAAATGTAAGCAATTAAATTAACCAGTTCTTTCAAAGATAAAAGTTTAATTAGTGAAAAAAAAGGCAAATGCCTTCAAACAGAAGCTTTAGATAATGGTATTACACACCCTGCATGGGTGTGTGTTTATCCATTAGCACACCTTGTATGCAGATTGCAAAGGGCAAACAATATGATTAGGTCTGGTCTATCTATCTATATAGCAATGGACCGCATATTAGGAGTGTTTGTATTTCATTAGTGGTCATTACAGACAACGGGTGTGGATTCAAACCCAAACCGACAAATCTCCACAAAATAAAGAAAGATGTAAAGAAAACAAGGTGAGTCTAATATACACTTGGATTATATAGTAAAAAAAAAAAAAAAAAAGAAAGTTTAAAGTTGAAATAGTTTTGGCACATATATAAACGTTCTTGAGGACTTGACATGCATGTTTTTTTTTCTTAGTAAATTCAAGAGAAAGAAAAAAAAAGTGAAGCTGATAAAGGAACAATTTTTTATAGCTGCTAAAATTCGTCTTGCCACAACGTTAACTGGAATTGTTTTTCTTTAGTTTATAAAAATGGTAATTGGCAAATCAATGTGATGATGGATCAATAAACAACTTTGAGTTATAGGAAAATGGTTAGGATTTGTACCTGTTAATCGTTTATTCATTTATTTATTGGTATAAAATGAAGCAGTAGGATTGCATGAGATTAGAATTAGAGTGATATTAGATTCCTGTTTCCCGCTGGATGTCTTTTCAAGCACTCAATTAATTCAGACAAGTTTAGAAGTAAATTCACTGTTTCAAATTTCAAAGTGTAATATAGTACCGCTTATCCTGTCCCAGGAGACCTCGGGGTACACAATCCACAATCCTCCCAGTGCCAATCCATTTCAGGGCACGAACACTCAGGTAAACTTGGGCAAGGCATGTAGCCTACTCTGCATGTCTTTGTACTGTGAGAGGAAACAGGAACACCCAGAGGAAACCCACCAAGCACAGGGAGAACATACACACAGACATGAGGTGAGAATTGAGCCCGGACCCTGGAGGCCCGAGGCTGCAGTGTTAAGCACTACGCCACTGTGCCACTCCATATTCGCATCTGATACCATTCGATTCTGTAATATTGCATGTTTGAGTTATTTTCTTTTTATTTACTAAAGCAAAGTTTATGTGCAGCTTTATAGTCTGTTAATAATCAAACTGAGAGCCCATGAATAAAACTCCTCGGTTTGTAGACTTAAACTGGAACAGAGGGAAATAAGATCAAATAAAACGCATTAAGGTCATGTTGTACCTCCAACCGAAATCATGTTTCAAAGTCACTGCGCTTGCTTGTCAGGAAGAATTTTGACTTTCGTTCTAGTAATTTTCCTTTGGCAACTAATACAACTAGAGAGAAATGATGAGGCAGGAGTTACTGCTGCCAATCTGGGCTATATGGAGAGCGAGACATAAACGTGGTCTGCCTTGAGAGCAGGTAATGATTCACTCCAAGTAAAAGCTCTGCAGCTCTCAGCTCAAATTTATGGCTTACTCTGCAGTTACTGAGTGACAGAGTGACAGGGAAATTGTTCCTCTGGGCTCTTCATCTTAAAACAATTCTCCCAAGGTCACATAGAGACTGGTGCGAAAAAAATTAAATTGTCTGCCATGTCTTTCTTTCGGGGAACATTTCCGCAGCTCTCGCATACACTTTTCATCAAAAGCGCGCGCTGTCTGAGTCTCGCGAATCCTGGGTGGTGGCAGGCAGCGCATGCCTCAGCTCCTAAGTCAATTAACAGGTCTGCGCTAAGAAACGAGGAACCTATTTAGGGAGTTGATTTGCCCTGTTTGCTTTTTGACTTTGCACAAGCTTGTGTCTCCTGCACAGAGAAAGACAGAGATGCAAAAGAAGGGGGTTGGGAAAGAGCCTGCATTATCACCCACCCCCCCAAACTCATCTGGGAGTGTTTGCTTAGGGCTTGGCTGCTAATCCCTGTCAGGTGGAGCTGGACCCCCTCCTTCTGCTGTCCCCTGAGGTGGTGGAGCGCGTTCCCCTGAGTCCCTCACCTCTACCTCATTACCTTGACAAACAGGACCGGCCCCTGCAATCACTCGCCCACTGAGAGGGGATGCACCGGGACACACAGCTCTCATCACCCAACCACTCTGTTTACACATGGCAAGCAGGAAACGGAGGACTGGGACGCATGAATTGAGTGTTTCGCAATGTCTTTATAGTGTAGAGCAATGGTTCTCAAACTTTCTGGAGTCTGAGATTCGTTTAATTGTAAAATGATTTCCACAGACCCTGTCTGTGTCGATTTATTTGACATAATATTATTTAAATTGGCCAAATAATATTTCTTTGGTGCCATGGAGCGGTCTATTCCTGAATTATCCGTTGACAGAACACATAAGGTCTGACTTTACTTGGAACCCTAAATATAATAACTTTTATAATGTGGGTTATAATAGCTGTGTTAAATGCTGCCTAACCATCAGATAATAATCATGCTGCAAAATAATAAATAAAACCCCTTCATGTGTGTTCATGTGAATTTTCCAATCTGACTGATTAAAAGGTGCAGATTTTTTTTTAAATATAACAATGCTGATTTTAATAATAATAAAAGTTGTAAAAGTTATTTAAGAGAGAAAAATTTAATCATTGATATAGTAAATGTTTCCCTGTATTGACCTTCGGAAGTCTTTAATGTCAAGGTCAGAGTCAATAGGGTTTCTGCCAAGTCTTTACCACTTCAAGCACTTTCCATTTGTTTAATAGCATGACAAACTGAAAACAGAGAGGCTGGTGACTGGACAACTGTAAAACAATTTAGCAATAATTTAAATATGCAAACTACATCCATAAAAGTAAAATAATATAACTACAGTATGTATAAAGAAAATGTTGTCCTGCATTAAATAGACAACTAACAACTGCCTGTCGCGCTTAGAGGTTGTAATTTCTAGTCGCATTTCTATGTACACTTTAACTGCAGGTTTCAGCTATAATAATAATAATAATAATAATAATAATAATAATAATAATAATAATAATAATAATATAACATGATACAGTAATTGATGATAGTGTTCTTATTCTGACTGAAAAAGCATTAAGGAAAATTTGTCTCCTCATTATTTCTAGTAGATAGATAGAGTACTTTATAAATCCCAAAGCGAAATCGTATCATTATAGCAGCCAGTTCACGTATTGTACAACAAGTAAGCAACAGGCAAGGAAGAAATGCAGTGAGGAAAGGGTAAGAGTGTAAACGGAATAATGAAAAAAAATCATTAGTTTACTGTCTCTCAGAACAAAATCCCAAACCTCTTCAACAATCTTTTTCACAAATTCTTGGACTAATTCATGAATGACATCATGTTCTAAAAACATTTAAGCCGGCACAAGATGGTTGTTGATGGTAATGATTAAAAGGCTATAGCAGTATGATCAGATTTCCTAATCGCTGCTTTCAGGCCAGTGAACAGCACAGAAACAGAAGACTGCACTCAGGTTTTTATCAGACTGTACACTACGCTATTCATCTTGTTCACCTGAGTTCTGACGATCAGTCCTGGTACAGAGAGCGAGCGCTTAATAATATAATAGTGTGAGCAGAGACGTCTGTACAGACGCAGACGCACTGTAGTGGACAAACTGAGAAAAGTCAGTTGTTTTTTTTATATGCTGCATATTCCATTCAAATCAAACCCTGGTGAGTTTTTAGGCAGGCGAGGATCACACTCGAGTACAGACTGAACCAACCGAGATCCCGAATTGACCTGATCAACTGAAGTCAAATAAAAACATACCTTTATTTGTATGTAGTTATTTATTTATTTATTTTTGTAAATGCAATGATTTCTTTAACACTAGTAATTTTAACTACCAAGTAATTTCTTAAGTTCTGTCTGTATTCTCCATGCCCAGATGTGATTTCTATGTGCACTTATTATAGCATTGTTCAACTTTTTCCTGTCACTAAGGGCATTTTTTATCCTTACACTTTCCTACACTTTTTCCCCTTTAGTGTATAATGATGAGGCATTGTGGTGTAGTCGTTAACACTCTGGCCTCACAACTTTAGGGTCAAGGGTTCAATTCCCCCCTCGAGTCTGTGTGCATGGAGCTTGCATGTTCTCCTTGTGCTTGGTGGGTTTCCTCTGGTTTCCTCTCACAGTCCAAAAATTAAGCTATAATTGGTGTTCCCAAATTGCCCAAAGGGTGTGAATGAGTGTGTGAGTGTGTGCCCTGTGATACACTGGCACCCTGTCCAGTGTGTACTGTATGCCGCCTTGTGCCCAAAGTTTCCAGGGACAGGCTCCAGGCCCACCACGACTCTGTATAGAATAATATCTATAAGAAGATTAGAAGGTTAGTGAATGGGAAAAAGAAGGAATAGTGTAGAATGAGAAGTGTATTATTGCTGTTCAAGTCAAACCAGGACTTTTGATTGTGCTACACTGATTGTCTTATTCCAGTGTTTCCCTAGTGCTTGGTAAAAAGGTAAAAAGTTTTCTCAGTATGCAATGGGCAATATTTGGACTGCCTGCTTCATGTCTGAGACGTGGCCACACTTTTCTTTAATGTACAAAAAGGGTCTGGTTTGATCTTCTTGATCGTTAATGCCATATCTCCTGTACAGCCTTGACCTTGGTCCAAGCCATTTCCACATGTTTGGGCCATGAAGGGAGTTTGTGGGAGGCTGGCGTTTCAGATGTGAAGCAGGTAGGTCTGAAGTTTGACCACAAATAGTGATAAATGGACAGAAAAAAAACTTCCTTAACTTTGAAGAATGTGTTTTGTTTTTACCTGATCCCGTTTTCTGCATGGGCCCAGATCACTCTGATTGATAACAAAAGCAGAACACCTTATCTCAAAGTCTGCAATAGAACTTTGCCAAGAATTTATTGGGAACATTTTGTATAGCATGACAAGTAAAAAACATTTTTTTAACAATTTCATGACTTTTTCCTTTCTTCAGCTTTCTTATATATATATATATAT
>JAAGKR010014990.1:0-10600 GCA_011419295.1 Clarias macrocephalus
CTTGATTCTGCTTATGGGCTGGTGGAGGATGATGATGAGATCTTTGCCCGGTTCTTGAATACTCATCAGGACACAGGTGAGAATTGTTCTGATTATTTACAGAGACTGCAGACAATTCTTAGTACTGCTATCAGGCAGAATGGAGTAATGGAGTTACTGAAGCAGTTCCAGAGGGGGTGTTGGGATCATTCCTTGATACTTACCCTTCAGCTTGAGTCTAAAACGAAAACGCCACCTGACTTTGCTGAGCGGCTGTTACTGCTTAGATCTGAGGAGGACAGAAGGGCTGCTAAACTTGACCGGATGCAGCGACACATGGGCAATTCAAAACATAAAGCAACAAGTCACACTCAGTTTGCTACTGAAGCCTCTGCTTATGGTGACCCTGTTGTGTTTCAAGCTTGCCTATCTGAAACCGGAGAACAAAGAGATGTTCCCATAGCGTTTTCACACAGCATTGAGTGTAGCTTTTGAAAGGGAATGCAGAGAAGTGTCGTCGCCCATCAGGGAGAATAGGAGCAACACATTGTTGGACCAACAATGGTATCCACTGAGTTAGATATATAGTTCTTTCAATGTTATTTATGTACTAGATTGCTAACCAACCCTCAAACGAGCTCCTGCTGCACTGGCTAAAGCAATGTTATGCCAACCTTGTGATTATCTACTAATCCAACGGTGTGCCAGCATTGGGCCAACCTAACTTTGGTCCCCCACCAGTGGGCCAATTTTGGGCTGTAACATAAGTAGAATCAAAAAGTAAAAGCGATGTTATGAACAGTTAGGTGCCGGATTTAACAATCTACTTTAAAATGAGCAACTAATAAGCTATTTGCTCAGTGTAAACAAACACCTGCACCAATGGTTATTAATTGCTTAACTGAATATTTTTACTGGGATTATTTAATATTTTCACTACTGAAATAACAGTTCTGAAGTGGTATAAGTGAATTTTAATGCACTGGAGTAGTTTTAAGCTAAAACTTAATCTTTATCCAATATATATTTTTTGATTTCTCATTTTTAATTCACTCTCCGATCGAACAGGAAGTGTATTTGGCTTAGCAAGGCGTAAGACTCTCAACTTTACAAAATTTCATTTCTTTGTATTAATAATTTATGCAGATTGTATATAATGTCTATATAATGTCTATATAATGTCTTATGTCTATACAAAGACAGGCACACATATATAGTATGTGTGCTTCAACCTGAAGTATTACATTTAAGCTGATCAGCTTATTTTATTTTTAACCTTTTAACTCTTTCTAAAAACGCTTTAACTATCAACGACAGGTACTTACGCTAGTAACATATACAAAAGGCCCAATTAAGCAAGCTTTGATTGCTAGCCATTTTTGCTCTCAGTACTCTAACACACAGCAGTACCTCGTGTTCAGGGTTCTGGTTGTACAGCAGTGAAATCAAATTAGCTTTGGTTACTAAATGTATTGAGTTTAATCCAATTTAAGGAATTGCAACATTGCATATACAGTATGTTTTAAAATGAGAGAGACTCAATTAGAAAAGTAGAGAGCAAGAAAAAAATGGGACAGGATGTAAAGAAAAGGCTTCATGTGACGGCTTAAAAGCAGCTTTGGCATAAGGATGTATCACCCCATCCAGTTCCACAGAGAGGAACATAGTATGTGTGTGTGTGCGTGTGTGTGTGTTTGTATGATATCTGACTGGATTTCATGTCTATTAAATGAATCTGTAAAAGTAAAATAATAAATATGAAAAACAAAAAATTTATCAAATATATGCTCCAGGCTTCCCATGACCCTGTTCAGGATAAGTTGTACAGAGAATGAACGAGTTACAATGATGTTGACTGTCTTTCATAGAAATTAGACATTTTAGCAAGCTATTTCCCAGATAGCACACTGCTGAAGGGCCAATGTTGGGCCAACGGAAATGCACATGTTGGCCCAATGTTGGCGTCAGTGGTTGGCCCAATTTCATTTTGTCCATTGGCCCAACGTTGGCTCATTGGTGGGGCCAAAGATAGGTTGGCCAAACGTTGGTTTGGTAGATAATTGGCCGAATGTAGGCACAACTTTGGTTTAGTACGTAATGGCAAGGTTGGAAATTGAAAATTAAATTAGACCCAGATAGCACACTGCTGAAGGGCCAACGGCAGTGCAATACAGTACATTGGGTCAAAGTTGGCATCAGTGGTTGAATAAATGTCATTTTGTCCATTGGTCCAATGTTGGCTCATTGGTGGGGCCAAAGATAGGTTGCCCCAGTGTTGGCACAACGTTGGTTTATTAGATAATCACAAGGTTGAGCCAACAGTGGCACAATGTTGGTTCAGCAGATAATGGCAGTAAAGTTGCAAAGTGGAAGTTAAATTAGATTCTTTTCATCATTGCTAATAATAAGAAAACATTTATATCTCCAGAAATTTACTTATAAATTTTATTTTTGATAAAATGATTACAAACTAAGAAAAAATGTTACTATTATGATAAACTACAAAATAAACACCACTTGTTCTTCTCATTAAGGTGGATGAAAATAAATGCATACAAAGTACCCATTGCCTCACACTGTCTTATATCAGTTGGCTCTGCATCTTCCTCATCATCATTCACCTCAGTACTCACCATCAGCTCACCATCAACTTTATCATCATCATCTTCATCAATCAACATTACAGCATCTTTGGAGAACTGTGACTCTAGTCTGTGTAAATACATCAATAATTTGAGCCTTGTACAGTGGATCTGTGGATTGCGAGTAACACGGTTTGCGAGCAATCCACAAGACGACCAAAGATTTGTAACAAATTTTTACTTGGAATACAAACAAGTCTTGGTTTACGAGTACCGAGTATCATGTATCACGAATGCGCTTCTGGTCACGTAATCACAACTGAGCCAACGTTTTTTTTCTCTCTTGCGCTGCGGAATTTTGGGTAATTGTCTCCCCTGCTGGGTTTTAGTACGCATCTCTCACTGGTATAATCAACATTTGTGCGCGCTTATACTGTTTACTATAACACTGTGACCATGCGTGTGCGCGTAAAACATCTTTTATTTTGTGTTTATATGTGTGTGTGTACAGCGCACGTGTACTGTTTATTATAACACACCTGTGTGTGCGCATGTAAAGCAAAAGAAAGTCTCATGAGCGGTTAAAGATCCATTTTCTCTCTCTCTGTAACAGCACGCAGCGTGCGTCATTTAACACTGTGCAATTTCACACACACAAAGTGTATGTTTTCTAAACATAGGCTATTGTTGTTTACTTATATTTTTTTTATTTAATTTAAATTTATTTTGATTTGGCATCGTGATTCTCCTCTTTAACTTCCTACATAGTCTAATCAGTGCTCAGCCACACGCATAAAGTTAAAGAATGCATCGGGGGAAAAACAGCAAGGAGACTGACTCTGGTCATTTTAATAATTCATTGATAAATTGGTGATTTCCTTGGTTTCAGCTGTAGTGATGAAGGTGATCTTCTTGTCACCTCTGCAGCAATGGATGTAATCAATAATATTGAAAAAATATATATTGCTCTTGTTTTTAATATTATTTTGAAGTAAATGAAACAGTAAGAGCTAAAATAGTAAAATAGTTTAATGGTTTAAATAGTTAAATAGTCATGTGGAGATTATAAGATTATAAATAAATAAATAAATAAATAAAAATTATCCTCTCTGGGATTTTGGTGAAACGTAAACTGAGTGCGCACGCTCGCTCTCTTGCCCTCTCTCTCTCTCTCGGAATGCGCCTATAATTCCCTTTTCATACTAATTACATCGTCTAAAATGAGACGTCTAAAATAGTTTTTCATTAGTTTATATAAAAGCAGACATTTCCCTTTCTATAAGTATATATTTTCACGACTTTTTAAGCTAAGATGGGAGCTCTCTGAGAGAATTCTAAGAAGCTTTGTGAATACGGGCCCTGGAGACCTTCAGTGCTTCAGGAATCTTTTTAAATTTGTGTAAATTTCATCTTCTGGATATTCTGGACATGGTTACCGTTTTTAATGCCTGGAATGGAAGAAATTGAGATTTTCCTTATAATAACATAAATTGTATGGTTTTAATCATTCTATACACAATTTTCTTTGGTATTTTTATAAAATATTTAAATTTAATATTTTATAAAAAATGAAAATGAAAAACAAAAGAATATTCCATTAGTATTTTTCATTTGTAAAATAGCATTAAAAATCACGGGTTTTGTATAGAGAGATCAAAAAGCATGTTATGATGAGGAATCTTTCCATCTCTTCCATCCCAGTGTTTAAAAGACGGCAGTGTGTTACGTGGCTACTTTAGAGGGGATCAACAAAAAAGGAGTTTGTGAGGGTGCTTATGATATGCACGGGAAGACCTTCCTGTTTGGAGATAGCGTGGGATTATTAATTAAGAAACTTAAAAGAAAACAAAAGGCTCCACCGTCTACGTGAGAACGGACGGGGCTCTGCCAAATAAAACAAAAAACTTTTTAAAACTTTTATCGTCTCGGGGCTTATTGCTGTTAGGGTTTATTAAGAGAGAGGAAGAGTTTGTGCTTCATGTACTAATAAACTTAAACTGAGTGCGCACACGCGCTCTCTTGCGCTCTCTCTCTCTTGGATGCAGCTATAATTCCCTTTTCATACGAATTCCATTGTCTAAAATTAGATGTCTAAAATGTTTTCCATTAGTTTATATAAAAGCAGACATTGCTTTCTATAAATATATATTTTTCACGTCTGTGAGGCAAGTATACACAGAGTTTCGGTTCATATTCTGATGCGCTCAAGTTCACCGAAAACAATGCGCACCCTGTTTGCTTTCGTTAATTATTTGTTGCTTTCTAGTGTTATACATTATATAATCTAAAGGCTAGATATAAAAGGTATACATTTACTTTGCTTAAATTCAATGCAAACAAGAAACGCCTATATTTATTACTATAATTTTAGTACCATGACTGTAAATTTGTTTAATGTTTCACTTGTATTTCATAAGTTTCGCCAACAGTGGTACATAGCAACGGGGGACATTATTTATTAAAGAAAATTATGATGATAACAGCTGTTATGATTAATTATAATCATAACCGCCTACTGCATTACATTTTTATAATAACGCAAAAACAAACGGGGCTGAATGACAACGACATCTGATGACGCAGGAGCACGTATTGACAATGTTTTAATTTTATGGTCATTCAGTTTATTAATCATCTACAAATTTAAAGAACACAAAATATAAGATGACACAAAACCTTTTTTAGAAAGAAAGAAAGCTTTTCTAATTACACATGATAAAATCTAAAGGCTCACTATGTTAACATTTACTTTGCTTAAATTCGATCCTAATAAGATTTAATTTAATTTTAATTCTAAATTTGTACTGTAATTTTAGTACTGTGATTATGAATTTGTTTAACTACAAATCTTAATTTTTTTTTCGCTACTACGTGCAGCTCTAAAGGAGCTGCGGCTCATTAATCCTTGAGAGAATGAACTAAGGCCTGAGGCGTCGGTCTATAGTTATATAGTGCCATCTGTGGTAAAAGCCAGTAAAAGCATACCGTCGCCATGAGGTACAGCGGTAAGAGTAGAATACCGCTTGTCTACAATCTGTATGCAGCAAAATCTTGGGGCATGAGACTCTAGGCATCCTAATGGCAGCAAATCCCAACCGGTTTGCCAATTTCCATGAATTTTCAAGCATGTTAAGACACCCAAAAAGCCCAAAAGGGTGGGAAAAAAATCCTTAGGAAAACAAGAGGGTCCTGCGCACCCCAGGCATCCTAATGGCAGCAGATTCCAACGTGTTTGCCAATTTTCATGAGTTTTTGAGCATGTTAAGACACCCAAAAAGCCCAAAAGGGTGGGGGGGGGGGGGAATAATCATAAGGAAAACAAGAGGGTCCTGCACACCCCATAGTGCTTGGGCCCTAATAACCTTGCAAAATTGTCAAATGATATGTTTCACATGCCAACTTCCTTAGTACATATATTCAACAACCGCATAAACATACAAAAAATGCAGTGTCCTAAAACAAAACAATATGTACTGTACATCAGCCCTTTGATTCCAGTCTCGCTATGGCTCTGTATGCTACAGTATTCACCTGGCCAGGTTAGCCTAACATAATAGTGCATAGCTAAACATCTTTCTCACCACATTACAGCAAAACTACTAACTGCATGCTTTTCATGTTACCACTACAGATTCTCAACACTCTTATGTTTTACTCTAGGATATTTACATCCCATTTGGAGGAATATTAACCCACCTTTAGTTAGGAGCAAAGAGGCACAAAACTTTAGCTTGTATTTAGCTTGGCTGCAGGATTTAATCTACAGCACCTGGCCTCTGTGGGGTTTTAGATTCCCCCCCAACAATAAGCGGGATCTAGTGACATGTTTGACAGTGTTCACAGTTGACAACAATTAATTTAACATTTATCATTTTAGAAAGCTTAAGAAAGAAAATTGAAGAAGTGTCTTAATTTAAGTGTTACACCTTATAAACAGTACCACAATGAACTTTATAACTATTGTTTTCAGCTGTCTTGACTGCATATTATTTATTTTATGTACAACGATTTTTTAACCTTTTACAACTGCATCTGTCATTTTGCCATACATAACAGAGAAAACAGAAATGAATAACAACATTTTCACCATTGTTTAGCTGACATCATATTGAATCTATTTAGATATAATTTATGATAATAGGACATATATTTTCAGTAATTTTGTTAAAAGTCTTTTGGCAGCATACAAAGTGTTTGTGTTCAACACACGCTAGTGTGCATGAGCGATAATAGGCAAGCTGTTGTTTTTCTGTCTCATTCTCTCAATACATTGCATTTTCTAACAAATTATTTAGTCATCGTGTATCACTAAATATTCATAGTTATATAGGCAATATTTAGGAAACAGAATTATACTAGCAAATAGCTAGCAATCTCCCAAAAAAGCAAAGTCTGTCCTTGTACATGTTGGTCACACGTGGAAAGTGGTTATACTTCCTGTCATGCGCACATGCACTCACAGCATTGGTCAGCCAGTAGAGGCCGCTGCCTACCAGGGAGAATAGGAGAAACACAGGCGACCAGCATTGATCATATAGATATTTCAATGTTATTTATGTCCTAGATTGGTAACCAACCCTCATATGAGCTCTTGATGTGATGGCATCATTGAGGCTGCTGCACGAAATTAAAACAATATAATTTAATTTCCATGTTTCCAACCTTGCCATTATCTACTGAACCAATGGCTGAACCACATTATCTACTGTGCCAACCTTGTGATTATCTATTGAACCAAACACCAATGGGCCAACGTTGGGCCAATGGACAAAATGACGTGGGGCCAACCACTGATGCCAACATTGGCTCACTGCCGTTGGCCCAATGCTGGCCCGACATCAGAGCACTGACAAAAAGTTACCAAAATTTTGCCGACGTTGGGACAACAAAATAGTGCTATCTGGGTTAATGCTTTATAATATATCAGAACAAGGGGAGCAGAGTTGCCTCAAATGTTTAAGACTCTGGGTTTGAGCTCTACGAGGTGATTGAGCACCTGCGCATTTAGCTCTTGATGTTTAAAATGCCCATTTCGTTAAAAGTGTGTTTTGTGTTTTTCAAGAATTTCTTGTACTATTTATCTGAAGAAATAATAAGCAGAAAGTTAAAAATTTCAGTAAGTGGTAGTCAAGCAGTGCACATTGTTTTGTATTTTACAAAACCGGGTTTAGCATACGCCTAAATCTCCAATCATTCCTCGCTCATTCCGGAGCTCACTAGGTAGGCGGACTCCCCTTCTGAAGGTGTGCGAGGGGGCTGGGGCTGTGTGAATGAGTTCCGGTTGATGCTTAATCCCCACTATTTGATTTCAGGCTTCTCCCCGCGCTATAAAACACAGTGGGTAGTGTAGATCTGGGTCTGTTGCGCTGTCTGTTTGGATCTGGAAAAAAAACGACAGAGCGGAAGTATCTGGTGGATGCTAAGAGCGCAGAGAGTGGCATGCGAGAGGCACACTGGTATGCCCCTGGAACTTGAATGGAATGGTCCTTTGATCACCAGCTGCAAGCACTGCTGGAGCTCTCAGCAGCATGTAAACTCTCAGACTTAGCCAGATTTCATGACCCTGCCGCAGAAAAGAAAAAGGCCACTGTGTGTTCCACGACAAGGCTTCCGTTCCCAGCCAGGAAAACCGTCCAGGCAAGGAGTATTCGGGAGATACCCGCCTGCAGCCGCACCAATGAGAGCTAGGTGGAGCTGGGTGGAGCTGTATCAGGAAGCTCGCAGGAGCTGCTGCCCATGTGGGCCCACTCTGCTCGCTACATTCACCAGCCTGTGCTCATATAACAGTGGGGTACTGCCCACAGACCTGCATGTGCATCCTTTTCTTCCCTTTTTTCCTCCCTTCCTCCTTTTAATCCTTTCCTTAAAGTTGTACAATGCGGGAAAGTATGAGCAGGCTTTGAACAGTCACCTTGTTTCTGTATGTCTCATTAACTCTCTTTTTCTTGATTCAAAGCTAATTGTCAGATCAGATCAGATCATTTGCTCTAGCCCCAGCAGAGCACATCCTAGAATTGTAGGGCAGCCATGCTGGCGCTGTGGTAGCCAAGACAGATGCATCTTCGCAGAACGCTCTCCGTTGTGGTTGATTTTGCACTACTGTAATTATGTTACAGATAATGAGCCGAATGTATTTTGCTTTGATCTGGTTAAACCAGGTTTTTATGTGCTGTTCGTTGCACCTTCCAATCTGATGTTCTGCCTTTGGAGTGAGCGGTTGGGCATTTGTGACGGGTCCATTCTCAGTCTATAGACTGTCAAAGGCACTTTTGAAATCGACGAAGCCTGAACTCTTTCAAGGCCTCTCTGATTAAAGAACTTGATCAATGTCCAGGCCTGTGGCTTCAGGCTGTAGTCACCACGTCAGGGCCTTCCTTGTTGATGTGAATTTTTTTGGTTTGTCGATGTTCACTTTCTGCATATAGATCATGATCAAAATGGTGCTTCCAACATTCTAAGGCCCCATTGGTGGACTGCACAGTCTGGCCCATTGCATCTCGGATGTTCATGAATGGCTGACTACAATTGCCTGTTAGCATTTTCTTTCTTGCCTCTCAGCCTTCTTTTGATTTCCTTTATCATCTCCTTTGCTCGAGGTGTACAGAACCTTGGAAAAGTATTCATACTCATTTTTCCACATTTTGTCACATTACAACCACAAATGTAAATGTATTTTATTGGGATTTTAGGGTATAAGCCAACACAAAAAAAAAAAATCTGAAATTTATGGTATGCATTTGTACAGTATATAGCCATCCTTAGTTAATACTTAATACTTTGTAGAACCACCTTTCACTACAATTAAAGCTGCAAGTCTTTTACAAGCTTTGCAAACCTTTGCATATTTTTTCAGCACTTTCTAAGATTGTCCAGTATTCGGCAATTTTCCCTGTCCCTGCCGAAGGAAAATCATTCCAAAACATGATGCTACCACCACCATGTTTCACGGAGGGATGGAGTATTCAGGATGATGTGCAGTGTTAGTTTTTCACCATACATAGTGTTTTCAATTTAGGTCAAAAAGTTTAATTTTTGTTTTCATCTAACCAGAGCACCTTCTTCCACATGTTTCCCCACATGCTTGTTGCAAACTACAAATGGCACTTCTTATTGCTTTCTTTCAACAATAGCTTTTTTCTTGCCACTCTTCCATAAAGGCCAGATTTGTGGAGTTCATGACTAATAGTTTCCATGAGGACATATTCTCCCACCTGAGCTGTGAAACTCTGTATTTCCTTCTTGGCATTGTGTTAACACACACCTGAATGCTCTAGGCCAGAAAACTGCCAAAAGTTCTGCACAATAATCAGTCATTTTCATGAAACTTACCCTTTGAAATCCTTTGAAAGCCAGAGGATTCTTGACACTTACATAAAGGCCAGATTTATGGAGTGCACAACTTACAGATTATCCCACATGAGCTGTGAATCTCTGCAGATCCTCGGGAGTTACCACAGGTTTGTAGTTGTGCCATACTCTTTCCATTTTTTGATGATGGATTGAAAGGTGCTCCATGAAATGTTAAAAGCTCAATATATTTTTTATAACCTAACCTGCTTTAAACTTCTCCAAAAAATTATCTCTGACCTGTCTGATGTGTTCCTTGGGCTTCATGATGCTGTTTGTTCACTAATGTTCTCTAACAAACCTCTGAGGGCTTCAAAAAACATCTGTATTTATACTGAGAATAAAGGAAACACAGTTGGACTTTATTTACGAATAAAGGCAGTTGGTTGGCCACTTTGTGTTGATCTATTACACAAAATCCCCAAAAATATGTTTACATTTGTGGTTGTAACATGACAAAGTGTGGAAAAGTTCAAGGGGTATCAATACTTTTGCAAGGCACTATATTGGTAAATTTAGCTGCATTTCATTGCTGGATTAGCTTGATTGTGTCACCTGAAACCCACTTCTGTCACTGTTTTCTCTCCATCTTTGGGATGACTTTTGTAGTAGTTTGGGTATCCACCCATTGATCGTTGATGTCCTCCAAGCATCAAAGCAGTTACACAACTGAATTTTAAAAAGTTCAATAT